>PVKN010001066.1:41719-58111 GCA_004027915.1 Capromys pilorides | reverse complement strand
AACAGTTTCTTCCCACTTTACTATATCTGTTGTACATTTTAGATCTTACTCTTTCAGCTTCTCGCATTAGGGAGACAATATGATTGTGAGTCTGATTTATTTCACTTATGAGTGTGGTCTCAAGCTGCATCCATTTACTTATAAAAGTCTCCAGTTTATCTTTCTTTATGGCTAAGTAGTACTCCAATGCATAAAAAGACCACATCTTTTTTTTATCCATTCCTCACTTGATGGGTATTTGAGTTATTTCTAAGATCTAGCTACTACAAATTGTGTTTCTATAAACATGGGTGCACATATATCACTGTGGTACAACGTTCTTAATTCTTCTGGGAAAATACACAGCAGGGGAATAGGACCTCTAACACTAGTTTTTTGTTTTTTTTTTAAGGAATTGCCACTCTGATTTCTTTTTTATTTGTTTGTTTGTTTGTTTGCTTGCTTGTTGTGTTTGTTTCTTTATTTATTCATTTTGTGGCTGGCTCAGCCTGCCCTGGTGGTGGCGCTGGCGCAGCATGTGGTGCCGGGGATCGAACTGCAGTCCCCACAGTTGCCTGAGCCCTCCTAAGCAGGCGCTTTAGACCACTGAACCATCTCGCCGGCCCCAGCCACTCTGATTTCTGTGGTAGTTATACCAGTCTACACTTCTACCAACAGTGGAGTAAGGGCCCTTTTTCCTCGCAGCTCGCTCCTCAAGCACGTTATTGGTTGATTTCTTGATGATACCATCTCCCTCCAGGTTGAGATGGAATCTCAGTGTTAATCTGCATCTCTCAAATGACCAGTGATTTTGAGGTTTTTTTCATGTATTTATTTGCTGTCTATATTTCTTCTGAGAAGTGTGTATTCATTTTAATACCCATTTTTGGATTGGGTCTTTAAATCTAAGAAGTCTGATTTTTCTGAGCTATTTACATGTTCTCAATTGTAATCCTTTGTGTGAGGAACACATGGCAAACATTTTTTCCCACATCATAGGTTGTTTTTACTCTGGTGGTAGTTTCTCTTGCTCTGCAAAGCTTTTTAAATAACATGAGATCCTGGTTGTTGATTCTTTATGATAGCTCCTGTGTGATTGAGGTTTTGTTCCTAAAGTCTTTGCCTACACCAGTGTCTTCAAGAGTCTTACCTGCTGTATGATTCATGATAAAATTTCTGAGAACAAAGTTCAGGGAAAACAAGGAAGAGGATGTTCACCTGGCAGCAAGCTGTTACCATAGAACAATCCTCTTTTCTCAGAATTGTCTTAAGAGACAAGAGGAAGAAATGTGTACTTCAAAGTTTTAGGATAACTGCAATACGTGACTGATCAGGACCTCGTGATTTAGAGGGCTTCTTGTACTTTGCCCTTTGTTGATGACTGATACTTGCTAAGCTTAATAAATGTGCTGTGCATGCTCAGTTTGAGGCTCAGACAGACAAGGCTTCTGAGACTCCTGTGGCCAATTACATCCAGCCTCACTGGTGCTCTTCTCACAGCTCTGATCCATCTACAACACCTATTCTATCTTCCAGAAGATTTAATGTTTCTGTTTTAATATTTAGATCTTTGATCCGTTTTGAATTTAGTTTAGCGCCTGGTGAAACATATAGGTCCAACTTTAATCTTTGGCATGTGCACAGCCAGTTTTTCCAGCACTATTTATAAAAGAAGCTATCTTTTTTCCAGTTAATGTGTTTGACACCTTTGTCAAAGATAAGGTGGTTGAGGGGCTGGGGAGATAGTTCAGTGGTCTAAATGCCTGCCTGGCAAGCACAATGACCTGGGTTCAATCCCTGGTACCACATGCCATGCTGGCCCCAAGCTGAGCCAACCACCAAAACTGCGCATGGTGGCGTGTGCCTGTAATCCCGGTCCTGGGGATGCTGAGACAAGAGGATCATTATGAGTGTGAGCTTTGTAGTGAGACCTTGTGCCAAATAAATAAATAAATAAATAAATAAAATGATTTTTTAAAGATAAGGTGGTTGAGTACATCTGGAGTTGTTTCTATATCTTCTAATCTGTTTTGTTCATTTTCAGGTCTCTTTTTTCCCCATTATCATGCTGTTTTGTTTTGTTTTGTTTTTTTTAAATCACAGTAGCTTTATACTATAATTTTAAGTCTGGGATTGTGATGTCCTCTGCTTTTTCTTTCTTGCCCAGAACTGCCTCTGCTATTCTAGGTCTCTTCTGGTTCCAAATGAATTTTAGGATTGTTTCTTCTAATCCTGTGAGATATGCTGGTGGAATTTTGATTGCATCTGTATATATGTTATTTTTTTTAAACAACTATATTTGCAATGCTTTTTTAAAAATTTTATTTATTTATAATATCGCTGGCTCAGCCTGCCCTGGGGGTGGGTTGGCGTAGCATGTGGTTCCAGGGATTGAACCATGGTCCCTGCAGTGGCCTAAGCTTGCCTAAGCAGGTGCTTTAGACCACTGAGCTATCTTGCCAGCCCTATATATGTTTTGAAAGTATGGCTATTTTCACTATATAGTTCTTGCTACCCAAGAACAAGGGATATCTCCATTTTCTGATAACCTCTTCAACCTTTTTCAGAGTAGTTTTCAATGTAGAGGTTTTTTACATTCTTCATTAGATTAATTCCTAGATATTTCATTTTTTTAGGTGCTATTGTGAAGGGGATGGTTTCTCTAATTTCTTACTCAGTGAATTTGTCATTTGTGTACAAGAAGGCTATTGATTTTTGAATGTTGATTTGTATCCAGTTATGCTACTAAATTTATTAAATCTAGCAGTTTTTTAGTGGAGTCTTTGGGGGTCTTTTATATAGAATATCACGCCACCTACAGATAACAACAGTTTTTCTTCCTTTCCTATCCTTATTTCTTTGATTTCTTTCTCTTGTCTAATTGCTGTGGCTAAAGTTTCCTGGACTATGTTGAATAAGAGTGGAGTTAGTGGAAATCCTTATCTTGTTCCTGATTTTAGAGAGAAATCTTTTGGGTTTTGCCCATTTAGTTTAATGTTGGCTGTTGGTTTGTCTTAGATGATTTTTATCAGATTGGAATAAAGACCATCTATGCTAATTTCTGTAGTTTTAAAAATTATGAATGGACTTTGTCAAAAGCTTATTTTACATCTGTTGAGATGATTATGATTTTTGTCCTTGGCTCCATTAATATGGTGTGTTACATTTATTGATTATCTCCCCAAGCCCTGTTGAACCATCCCAGGAATGAATCCCATTTGGTCATGGTATATAACCTTCTTGATGATTTGTTGCAGTCTGTTTGCCAGTATTTTACTGAGGATTTTTGCATCTATGTTCACTAGGGAGAATGGCCTGTAATTCTCATTTTTAGTTGGGTCCTTCTCCAGTTTTGCTATCAGGGTAATGCTTGCTTTGAGGAATGAATTTAGGAGTATTGCTTCTCTTTTAATTTCATTAACGAGCTTGAGAAGTAGTGGTGTTAGGTTTTTTCTAAATTTCTTGGAGAAGACTGGCTGTGGTGGCGGATGCCTGTAATCCCAGCACTGGGGAGGCTGAAAACAGGATCACTATAAGTCTGAGCTGCGTAGTGAGATGCTATACCAAATACATAAAAATAAATAAATAAATTTCTTGTAGAATTCAGCAGGGAATCTATCAGGGTCTGGGTCTGCCTGCCTGCCTGCCTGCCTGCCTTGCTTGCTTTCTTTTGCAGTACTGGGGATTGAACTCAAGACCCTGCACTTGCCAGGCAAGTGCTTATTCCATTGAGCTATCTCCCCAGCCCTCTTTTCTCTCTCTTTTTTGCAGAACAGGGGAATGAACTCAGGACCTTGTGCTTGCAGGCACTTGTGCCCCTAAGCTATCTCCCCAACCCCTGTTGATAGGTTTTTAATTACATCTTTGATTTGACTGATATTTGTTTATTTAGGATTTTTATATCTTCCTGATTCAGCTTTGGCACTTCATATGCATCTAGGAATCTGTCCATTTTTTCTGCATTTTTGATTTTATTAGAATGTAAGTTTTCTTTTCTTTTTTTCTACCAGGAATTGAACTCAGGACCTTTGCTTGCCAGACAAACACTTACACTGATGTGCTATCTCCCTGGTCCTAGAATACAAGTTTTCAAAGTAGGTATACATGATTTTCTGGATTTCTGCAGGATCCATGGTGAGTCTACCTTTTCATTACTAACTGCATGGATTTCAGTATTTTCCTTCCTTTTTAGATAAAGTTGTGTAAGGGTTTGTAGATTTTATTTAATCTTTCAAAGAACCAACTCTTTGATTCATTTATTCTTTGTATTGTTTCTTAGAGTCCAATGCACTAATTTTTGCTCTGATATTTATGATTTCCTCCTTCATAGGAACTCTGGCTTAGCCTCCTCTTCTAGAAGTTTGAGATTCACCATTACGTTGTTTATTTGAGCTTGTTCTGTTTTCCTGATATGGGTATTCACTGCTATAAATTTTCCTCTCAAGAATGCTTTCTTTGTGTCCCATAAGTTCCAGTATGTTGCACTGTCTTCATCATTTAATTGCAGAAGCTGTATAATTTCTTTTTTAATTTCATCTGTGACACATTTGTTTAGGAGGTGCCATTTAATTTCCACATGTTTATGAAATTCTTTTTTCAAGTGGTTTCTTTTTTAAGGTGGCTTGAGCCCACTACTGGTCATTATGAGCAAGGAACCCCAGGTCACTGAGCAGACACATTCAAAGACGACAAAACCAAAGGAATGCCACAGAAAAAAACAATTTGGAGGAAGCCAACTATGCAGGAAGAAGAAAGCTTAGAGCAACAAACACGGCACTGGTATCTTGAAACAAAAGGATGTTATACATGTACTTTAAAGAACTGTTCAGAAAGGGGAAAAAAACTCTTGGAAATCAAAAATACAACAAGACAAACAAACACACCCACAGAAAAGTTGAAAGTTAAGATGAAAGAACATCTAGGAACTGAAACAAACAAACAAAAAAGGAACATATGCAAAAAAGGAGGCAAAAATTGAAAGGTCAGTCAAGAGAACCAAAAGCCAAACAAAAGGAGTTTCAGAAAGAAGAAATAGTTAAAAACCAAAAGAAGAAATTAAATAATTCAGGAAACTCCCAGGATGGTGCTGAATGCCTACACCTAGTTGTGCTGTAAAATTCAGATACTGTAAGCTGTCAGAAAGGGAAGGAAGGACAGAGAGTCAGAACACAGAAAGGTTTTGAATTTCTCAGCAATTTGAGAAGCTAGAAAAGTATAAAGCAATTTTTCAAATGTATCAAAGAAAAATGATTTCCAACCTAAAATTCCCTGTCCAACTAAAGTATCAATCACATATGAAGGTAAAATAAAGACAAAGACTTCACACTCTTACCCAGGAAGCTGTGGGGCATAGGTTTTACCCAGTGAAGAAGTAGGAATAAAGTAGGGGGCAGAAGCAGCCCAAGACAAAGGCACAGTGGCCCTGGAAGGAGCCCACCAAGGTCACAGCGCTAGGTGTGCAGGGTCAAAGGCACAGCCTCTAGTTCTTGAGCATCCTTCCCTCCAAGGGAACGGAAGGAAATATACCTATCAGTCTTACTGGTGAGGTCCACAGTGCTCACAGCCTTTGGCTGCACCCAATTCTGAGACTGTGGGTTTATCCTTCGAATTTGTGCTATGAATTTGATTATTCAAAAGATGAATGAAGGGTTGGGGATTTATTCATTCACTTGCCTACCTGGCAAGTGTGGGGTCCTGAGTTTGATTCTCAGTACTGCCTCTCCCCCCTAAAACATAGCTTCCAAAAGATGAATAACGTACAATATATGAATAATATACCCTCCCACCCTAGGTCCCTGTCATTATTCTTCCCTCTGGCAGCTTTCCCTGGCTCCCCACCTTAGCTTCAAACAAGTGTCCTCTTTCTGCCCTGTTCTTCCTTTGGTCTGATTAGTGTGTGCAGCTGTGTGCCTGGTCTATTATGCTTCTGGGTGCACATATAGCAGTCTTCCTTTATCTGTGGCTTGGCTTTTTGTAGTTTCAGCTAGCTGAAATAAACTATGGCCTCAGAATATGAAACACAAGTAATTTCTCTGTTTTAAATCATGAGCTGTTGTGAGTAGCAGGATGAAGTCCTCCACAATCCTACTCTGTTCTACCTGAGATGGAAATCATCCTTTGTCCAACAAATCCGCACAATAGACTGTCTGCCTGTTAGTCAGTTGGCCATTTGGCTATCAGACAAACTGCCCCAGTATCACAATGCTTGTGTTCAAGTATTGTAAGTAAGTAAACCAAACATCGTGTTAGTTTTGCAACTGCTGCCCCTCAAATTGCAAAAATTAGGGCTGCAGCAATTCATCGTTCACCTCCCTTTAATCTCATCAGACACTGAATCACTCTACCCCCATCACAACAAAGAGGGTGAGTAAAGTTCAATAAAGTATCTTGAGGGGACTGGGGAGATAGCTCTGTGGCACAGGTGTCTGCTGGGCAAGTGCAAGGTCATGAGTTCAAACCCTGGTCCTGCAAAAATAAATAAATAAATAAGTAAGTAAGTAAGTATCTTGAGAGGGACCACATTCTATAACTTTTACTATAGATGTTATAAATTCCAGTATTAGCTATTGTTAGTCTCTTACTGTGCTTAACTTATATGTTACATTTTATCAGAGGTCAGTATGAATATGAAAAAACATAGCATGACATAAAAGTCTGATTCTATTCAAGGTTTTAAGTACCTCCGGGGTATTTTGGGATGCAAGCCCTAGGATAAGGAGGTCTACTGCATAAACAACTCATCTTTGTTATATTCATTTGGTATATACACTTTGCTCCATGGGCACTGAAAAGAACCATGTGCCGGCACCTTCAGCTCACTTAGTTCTCACCATAATCCCATGAGGAATTATCAATCTTTAAACTGAGCTTTCAGAAGGACCCTGAATTTGTGGCAAACTCAGGAATAATTAAGCCTGTCCAATTTCAGGGCCCCTCTGTTTAACCAGAGTAATCTGGCCTGGTGCCCGGCTCACAGTATAGTTCCAAAAATGCTTAATTGAACCAAAATAAAACTAAAGTGGAATTTAAATGCTCTATTGGAACTAGGCCTTCCCGCGCTCTTAAGAATGGGGGGGAGGGGGGGGAAGGCCACAGGTGCCCAGTGGTGGGCAGTGCCTGCACCTAACCAACATGTGCGGGGCCAATGGTTACTGACAACAGGAAGTTTCCTCATTAAATCAGTCTCTTGGCCAACTAGGTTAGCCTTGTCAACCAAGTTTTAGGTTTTGTTTTGAATGGCTTTATTGAGATATAATTCACATAACACAAGGTTCATACATCTAAGGTATGTAAGGGATCAATGGCTTTTCGCATATTTACAGATATGAGCATCCATCACTATGATCAATCTTAAGAGTACTTTCTTATCCATTAGCCCTCACGCTCCGAATTCCTTAGCTGGCTCAGCCCTAGGCAACCCCTAATCCACTCTGTGTCACTATGGATTTGCCTACTATATATATTTCATATAAATACAACTAAAAATTGGGTTTTTGTATCCGGCTTCTTTCACTTGTCAGACTGCTTTCTAGGTTTACCCATGCTGTGTATCAGTGCAGCATTTTATAACTGGATAATGTCTAGTCATGTGGATATACCATACAATCAGTTGATACATTTGGGGGTTGTTTCCACTTTGGGGCTATTTTCCCCAATGCTATTATGACATTTATGTACAAGTGGGATTTTTGTTGTTGTTTTTTGATATTGTAAATCAAACTCAGGACCTTGTACTTGCCAGGCAAGTGTTATGTCACTGAGCTATATACTCATCCCGGAAGTCTTTTTTTTAAAAAATCTTTTATTTATTTGTTTGGTACAGGGTCTCAATATGCAGCTCAGACTCATAGTGATCCTTCTGTCTCAGCCTTCCGCAGTGTTGGGATTGTAGGTGTGCACCACCATACTCGGTTTCAGGGCTGGCATGGCATATAGTACCAGGAATCGAACCTAGGTCCTTGTGCTTGCTAGGCAGGCACTAAAGACCACTGAGCTATCTCTCCAGTTCTCTGTACAAGTGTCTGAAGTGGATATATATTTTCATTTCTCTCATGTATACACTTGTGAGCACAACTGCTAGACCAAATGATAACTATATGTTCAATTACATGAGGAAGTTTATATTCTACAAGGAGTATAAGAGGGGTCCAAATTGTTCACACTCTTGCTAACACTTATTTTATATGTTTTTTTTTTTTTTCAGGACTAGGGTTCAAACTCACAACCTTACACTTGCCCAGCAGGCACTTGTGGCATGGAGCTATCTCCCCGGCCCCTCCTGCTAACACTTATTACTGTCTTTTTGATTAGTCATCCTGGTAGATGTGTAACATGTGATTTTCATTTCCCTGCTGGCTAGTGGTGTTGAGTGTCTTTTCACGTGTTCACTTCTTGGTTGTTTGTATGTCTTCCTTGGAGAAATGTGTCCTGAGTAGTTGAGATTACAGACATGTGCAATCACATCCATCTCTTTCTTGAGAAGGCCCATTGAAGCATAAAATTTTAAAATTCTAACGACATATTTTTTTCTTTTATTGCTTATGCTTTGGTATCATAGCTAAAAAACCACTGCCTGTGATCACAAAGAATCACACCTATTTTTCATCTAAGAGTTTTCTTACATTTATTTCTTTGATTCATTTTCAATTGTTTGTGTCTTAGTCACTTTACTCCTTGCTGGGACAAAATATCCAACATCCACAACTTAAGAGAGAGGCTTATTCTGGCTCAGGTTTTTAGTCCATGGTTGGCCAGCTCTTAGAAACAGTGTAGTGGGGGGCAGAGTGAAGAAAAACAATGCTCCATCATGGTGGTCAGGAAGCAGAAGAGAAGGAGCCCCAGAGGGAGACAGATCCTTCCAGGTCATGGCCCCAGTGACCAGCTCCAACCACCACCACTTCGTGAATCCAAGAGTCTTTGGGGACATTCTAGCTCTGAACCATAATGTGGTATGGGATAGGAGTCTAAGTTCAGTGCACATATGTGTGGGCATGCATATGTGTGTGTGTGTGTGTGTGTGTGTGTGTGTGTATGTTTTAGGAGACTGAACCCAGGGCTTTGCACTGTGGTATAGCCCTGCCTTTCTCTCTCTCCCCTCCCCTACTTTCTCAGAGTGCTGGAATTAAAGCCTGATCCAAAACTCCCAGCTCCAAATTCATTCTCTTGCTTGTGGGTGGTTAGTTGTTTCAGCATCACTGGTTGAGAAGCCTATTCTTTCCCCATTAAATTGTCTCAGCATTCTTATTAAAGGTCAACTGACTTTTAATAGGAGAGTTTATTTCTGAACTTTCAATTCTATTCCTGGGATCCATATATCTGGCTATAGGCTGGTAGGCATAGACTTAAATTAAGGTGGCTTTGGGTAAGTTTTCAAATCAGGAAGTACAAGTTGATTCCAACTTGCTTCTTCCTTTTCAAGATTCTTCTGGTTAATCTGATTTATTTCCTTTCCTATGTAAACTGTAGAATCATCTTTGTTTCTATAAATAAAGGCATTTGGGATTGTGATAGGCACTGCACTGAATCTCAAAGGCTCAGATCTGTGTGTGTTTGTGTTTGTGTTTCTGGGAATTGAATGAAGGGCCTTCATATTGAGCTACATCCCACATCTTTTTTAAAATTTTGATACAGGTCTTACTAAGTCATTAAATTGGCCAGGCTGGGCTTGAAACTGTGACCTTCCTGTTCCAGCCTCCTAGAGTGCTAGGATTAAAGGCATGTGTCTCCACATCTGCTTAATATGGGGTACCTTTGCATTTATTTAAATCTTCTTTATCAATGTTCTATAGTTTGCAAAATATGTCTTCAATTTCTTTCAGTTGCCTCACTTTTACTATATAGAAATACAAAGATACAATCAACCTCAGGTCAGAAATATTTCTTTCAAATGTTACCCTGTTGCTAATGTGTTCTGCATCGTTAAGGCTGTGGTGGTCTGTCTCCACTGACCATGTATACAGACTTCATTCCTTGTCATTATTCTCTAAAAAACAGTATAACAACTATTTACATAACTTACATGAAGTATGATAAATAACGTAGAGATGGCAGTACACACAGCAGGGGTACATAGGTCCTATGTAAACACTATAGCGTTTTATATAAGGGACTGGATTGTGGATTTTGGTGTCTGTGGGGATCTTGGAACCAGCAGTCTGCTGATATCCAGAACTGATTTTTGTATACCAATCTTTTGTCCTGTTGCACTTGTTTATTAGTTCTAATTTCCTAGGTTTATTATATAAAATCATGTCAGCTGCACATAAAGATACTTTTATTTCTTCTTGCCACAGTGGATGTCTGTTATTTCATTGCCTTTCTTTAATTGTCCTGGAGGGCCAACTTCCGAGCTGGCTACTAGTTGTGACTTGAAGGCAGCCAGCCCCTTCCCTGACTGAGAGCTGCAGTCAGAGCACTTGTCTCCCATGTGCCATACCTGCTGCAAGAGTGTGCCACCACAGTTAGTTCCGGGAATGCTTGGTGACCCTGTTTGCCTCCTGCCACCCCTGCTCTATGCCTAGAGAAGCTGAGACTGTGGTCAGAGGCCCAAGCCTAAAGGTTGTAGACTTTTCACTGTTCCCCATGCCTGGATGCCTGACTGGCCTTTGCTCACTCATTCAGGTTCTTAGCACAGTGTGTAACCTTCAAGTATTCCTGGCCAGTCATTACTGCTGCTCTACAAGATTCACATCCCAAACACCTGCTCAGAGGAAAATAAGTAGAACCTCGCTACTGTGAACACTTGGTTCTCTAAGCAAACTGATCACCAATGCACCAGTCTGTAAGCCAAGAAGATGGTGAGGGAATTTAACAGCAGAGTTTCAGTTCCCGGAAAGAAGCAAGCAGCAATCCAGATACCACACGACCTTAATTATGGTTGCTGCTGTTTTGTTTCCCTATTTTTGAACCCCAAGAGACTATACCTATGTAGCTGTTTGATGAGATCTTTTATCCTGTGCTCTGATTCAAGCATAGAAAATGAGGCCAAAGGCCTCCTAAGGCACAATTCTAGGAATCCACTATTGGTGCTTTCATCCATGTGGTGAAAGTATCAGAATTGCTGAGCCTGTTTGCGTGAGCTTGCTACTGAGTGCCAGCTGCTACATTAAGTACTTTGTATTACCTCACTGAATCACCAGAGCCTTGGATGCCTCGTGTTCTTTTAAGAAATCAAACCCCAGAGTAAATAGCTTGCCATGGTCTCAAAGCTCAAAGTCATTGTAGACCCCTGTCTTTGGGATTCTATCTACTGCCCTGCTCTTCTGCTGCCCAAGACAGACTGTTGAGATGGATCATGTCACAATGATTTTTGGACAGCACATCCCTCTTTCCTATTTGCCAAATGCAACTGCTTCTCCTCTACCATCCCTCTCTCCCTGGCCACCCCAGATCTTGTGCCTGATTGGTGAAAGGCCTACTCCATCTGTATCATGGTCACACCTGTTTCACCCAATCTCTGACTGTAACCCTTCCTTATAGATTAACTGTGTGATCACAGTTGAGCCACCTCTGTGTTGGTGAGGGCCCAAAATATTAGCCAGGTTAGTGGACATTTTTACTACTTCTGCAAAAGTGCCAAGAGATCTCCTTTCACCCTTTTCTTGAAGTGCATACCAGGCTGGAAAAGGAGCAGGGGACAACAGGCCATAGCTGTCATAGACTGGCCTGCCCAGAGCTACAACCACAACCATGGCAGGCCTCTCAGCCTCCAGCAGCTGTTCCACAAGGTCCCCTTATCAGCAGGGGAGTTGCTTTTGTATGTGACATTTTTTCCTTAGGATGAGAAGTTAGGTTGCTGAAGAAGCTTTGGGGAGGGAAGAGGTCCTACGTGAGAACAACAATGACTATTACCACCACCACCACCACCACCACCACTACTACAACTCCTCCTCTTCTTCCTCCTCCTCTTCTTTTTTTTATTTCCAAATTTCTTTTTGATCACTACTTACATTCACCCAACATTCGTCTGAAGCACGAATTGATATCTATTGAATGAAATTTGTATTCAATTTCCTGTGTGTTTCCCAAGTCCACGAAGGTCATCTCCACTCTCAAGTCAGAGATTTTTAAAAATTGCTTCATTCAGGCGAACATGTCCTTATATCTCCCAGTGAAAGAAAAGTTCTGTGTTCCTGGGACCTCAATGGAAGTGTATGGTCTATGCATTCGAAAAGATGGGAATACAAGCAGAGCATGGATTAGGGTGAATTTTAAAGCATTTCTGGGTGCAACAGAGTTCACAGCGAAAAGTACAAAAAAGAATTGTCCTAGGATGGTTGAGTGGCCTCATGATCCTTTCAAGCTCTTGATGAACTTCATTCCTTAATCTCTTCTTTTTTTTTTTTTGGAAGGACAAAAACTTACACTTTTCTAAATCTTATATTTTTACCCACTGTAAATTTTTTTACATTATATATATATTTTTTATTTTATTGGTCTTTTCGAGACAGGGTCTCGCTATGCAGTTCAGGCTGGCCTTGAGCTGACTTTTGTAGCCCAGGCTGGTCTTGAATTCACACTGATCCTCCTGCCTCAGCTTCCCAAGTGCTGGGATTACAGGCATGCACCACCATGCCCGGCTCCTACTGTAAATATTAATAATTGTAATATTTTACCATATTGGTTTCATGAATTTATTTAAAAGGTTTAATGGCTACATAAAAATCATACATATTAGTGGGGTATGTGAACTCAAGTTCTCTGAAGAAGCCACATCTATAGTCAAGAGACTGCAGATCGACCTTGGATGACCACAACATCATGACTGAGGAGAGACGGAATGCTGTACATGAAGACCCAGAGTTTCAGTCAATGCCAGTACTGCTGATAATCCACTACTATTATGGAATATTGGACTATGCATACAACTACTTTATCTTAGCTTAATGAGAAGAAATACTTGTACCAAGTGTTTAGAAAAGTTATCATGTCTGCATCTTGTACTCTGAACAACTACTATGAAGACAACAATATGCATTGTACTAATTATTGTGGCTGTCCTACTAACATGTCCTACTAACATGTCTCATTGTTATTTATTATTAAAAGTAATAAAATTATTTTGAAAAGATCCAAAATTGCTTGGTCTTATAGCTCCTTTCATTAGTCATTTACCCTCCACCTGTGTATCTGAGCTAACATCTTCTACATTAAACTCTTGGGATACATTGCTAAGCCTGGCAGACCTTGAGCCTCCACCCACCTTAAGACAACATCAGAAATCCACCAGAGATTCTGCTGCTTTACCATATTCTGCCTACCTGAGGCCCTCACTAGTGTCACTAGTAAATATACTCCTATTGATTTCATGACTCTGACTTATTCTTTGACTATCAAAGTTCATGTACTCTTTTCTTCAGGATAACCGGAAGCCTTTTTTTTTTTTTGGCAGAACTGGGGATTGAACTCAGGCCTTTGTGCTTGTGTGCTTGTCAGGCAAGCACTTATTCTATTGAGCTATCTTCCCAGCCCCTGAAAGACATTTTTCTGGGTCACAGACAGTCCTGTTTGGTTCACAATAACTACTTTCTTATTTCCCCTATAGCAGAATTGTTATCTTATGTTGGCCATGTGATGTCTTGGAATACATGTATACATTACGCATTTTTTAGTTTTTAAAGTCCTATAGCTAAAACCAAGGGCCTTGGGCACACTAGACAAAGGATTTAACATGAGTTATGTCACCAGCATCGGTGTCAATCAGATAAAACATATCTTCTCAAATATTTATCATTTCTTTATGATAAAAACATTGAAAATACTTTCTTCTAGGTTTTTGAGATATTGTCATATATAAATCTAAAATTGAGCCAGGTGTGGTGGTGCATCCCTGTAATCGCAGCACTCAGGAGGCCAAGGCAGGAGGGTCAATTCATGTTCAAGGCCAGTCTGGGCAACATCATGAGTTTAAGTTCCACCTGAACTACATAATAAGATCTTGTCGCAAAACAACAACAAACAAAAAATCTAAGAATTATTATGTATAGTCACCTTACTGAGCAATAGCACATCAGAACTGTAACTTGGAACCCAATGAACAAGCTTTCCCCCTTTTCCCCTTCTCCCTACTCTCTAAAGCCCCTGTCAACTACCATTCCACTATTAGCTTTTTTTAAAATGTATTTAGGACAGGCTCTATAGGGTCTATAGGGTCTTACTACATAGATGAGACTTGTAGTGATTCTCCTGTTTTCAGTCTCCCAATCGCTGGGATTACAGATGTGCGCCACCATGCCCAGTCTCAATTGCGATCTCAGCATGCCCTAGTGGTGGGCTAGCAAGGCATGCACTGCACTTTGCCTAAGCAGGCGCTTTAGTCAGGTCAGCTATCTGGCCAGCCCTTCCACTCTTAAATTCTGTGAGATCAACCTTCTATATTCTACACATGAGCCAGATCATATGATATTTGGTTTCCTGTGCCCAGCTTATTTCACATAATAATGTGTCTGGTTCCATCCATGTTATAGTAAATGACAGAACTTCATTACATTTTATGGCTGAATAGTATTCCACTATGTATATACCCTGTCTTTCCCCCCTTCATCAGTTGGTGGATTCTTTGTTTCCATTTCTTGGCTACTGTGAACAATGCTGTCATAAACATGGAATTCAGATCTCCCTGTGACATACTGATTTCATTTTCTTTGGATATATATAGCTAGTACTGAGGTATCCTGCTGGACCATATGTTAGACAGATCTACAATGGTATCTCAGTTCACAAACTTAATTCTTCCCATGATTCTGGTTGCAAACTGGATTGTCTAAGAACCAAATCAAACTCAGTGGCTAGGTTCAATGTTGACCTTATGTTGAAACTTGATTTAGTTTTCATCCAATTTGGTTTGCATCCAGAATTTTGGGAGAATTAAGTTCCATGGTAGGATGCATGATTACATGCCTGCCTGCCTGCCTGCCTGTCCGTCCGTCCGTCCATCCGTCCATCCATCCATCCATCCATCTGTCCGTCCATCCATCCATCTATCCATCGCATTGGGGAGTGAGCCCAGCACCCTAGGCATTTTAGGCAAATACTCTACCATTGAGCTCTATCCCCAGTCTTTTATCTTATCTTATCTTATCTTATCTTATCTTATCTTATCTGTCTTTTTGAGACAGGCTGGCCTTAAACTTACTTTGTATCCCATGTTGGTCTTGAACTCTCAATAATCCTCCTGCCTTAGCCTCCCGAGTACTGGGATTACAGGTGTGTGACACCACGTCCAGCCTAGTCTTATATTTTTATATTTAAGCAACCTCCATACTGTCTCTACAATGGCCATATTAACTTACATTCTCATGAAGTGGAAAAGCATGCCCTTTCCTCCACCCTACCCCCACCAGTTCTTGTTATCTTTTTTCCTTCTGATAACAGCCATTCTTATCAAGCTGAGGTGATATCTCCTTGGGATTTTGATCTGCATTTCCCTGTTGATTAGTAATGTTAAACATTTTTTCATCTACTGCTGGCCACTCAGCTCTGAGTGTGAGGCCTTGAACAAGGCATAATCCAGGTCACCCTTGTACCTATAAAGCCAGTATTATTCCATTTGCTAGTTTTACTGAGCAGTAACTGTAGGAAACCTTGACACACATGAGAAGAGGGAAGTAAAGGATCACTGAAGAGAGGCTGGACCTCGGCTCCAAGGAAGGATCTGTGGCAGAGACCCAGCTGGCACACAGAACCTGGCGCACAGGCACCAACACATGCTCACTGAGTGCCCTGCGGGGAGGGGGGGTGTGGCCAGGCCCATGAACTTCACCACTGTGTGGCTAGGTGGACTTTGTCCAGCAGGGTCCAGCAGGGCTGGTTCAAGTGCTGATCACCATCTGAGAGTCTTAGTAGCCAGGTCACATGGGGGGACTACCTTTCCTGAGTCTCAGAAAAACAATAATAATAATTTGACTTCAAATATTCATTAGGAGGATTAAATATGAGAAAACATTTCACATTAAATATGGGAAATGGTCCACAGCAGACATGTAATACACACTACCAACTAATGACTGTCAACATCAAATAAGGCTTGACTGCAAGGCTGGGACCAGCAGGAAATGTATACATATTGATTCAGAGTGATCACAAAGAGGTGACAGGCAAAACCATGAGGAAGTGTTTGTCCCTGGGGAGGTTGGGAGGGCACTCAGGCCCTGGAGGGCTTGGCCCTGCATGTGACTCGTCTCTGCCTCTTGAAAAATGCTTTCTCAGAAGAGCAGAGGGTCAGGGATGGAACATATAGAAATTGGAAGAGCTGGACATAATGACTCCTGCCTATAATTTTAGCACCAAGTTTAAAGGCAGCCTGGACTACATAGCGAGTTCAAAGCTAATCTGAACTATGCAAGACCCTATCTCAAAGAGAGAGAGAGAGAGAGAGAGAGAGAGAGAGAGAGAGAGAGAGAGAGAGAGAGAGAG
>PVKN010001066.1:0-41619 GCA_004027915.1 Capromys pilorides | reverse complement strand
GAAGGAAGGAAGGAAGGAAGGAAGGAAGGAAGGAAGGAAGGAAGGAAGAAAAAATTGAAATGGGAGAACAAGAGAAGTAGAGGCAGGAATGAATTTGAAGGGATGGCCATGAGCAGGGGCAAACAAACACAGCTAGTATATTCCAGGGCAAGTGCCCCAAAAGTTTCAAGCAAGGAAGAGGAGGCCTGTGGTAACATGAATCTTCAAGGCTCTGGAAAGGCCAGGCCCAGTGAAAAGTGTGGTATGGCCAAAAGAGGATGCAGAGAATTAGGAAATAATAGGCACAAATCCAGAGGAAGAAAACAGTCATTTGGCTATGGATATAGCTCAGTGGCACAGGACCTGCCTGGCAAGT
Source organism: Capromys pilorides (assembly GCA_004027915.1). Classification (NCBI taxonomy): domain Eukaryota; kingdom Metazoa; phylum Chordata; class Mammalia; order Rodentia; family Capromyidae; genus Capromys; species Capromys pilorides. The sequence continues at coordinate 41,264 of PVKN010001066.1, read as the reverse complement.
GCAATATTTTGAGTCTGATTCTTGGTTAAAAAAAAAAAAAAAGTCATATTCCGTCAGTTGATTAATCTTAGTTGAGCCTGTACAGCCTGTGGGCAATGGTGATAAATTAAACAATTCTGAGAGGTCCTAGCCATTGCACTGCAATCAGGAGACCAAGTGCACAAACAGGATCATTTCTGATTTGTCCAAATTAGGAAATGCTGATTACCCCCTTGCCTCAGACCCCCTCCTGATGACAGGTTCCCTTGGTGTCACAGAGAACACAAAGTCATAGGAGTTTTCCCTCCACCCAGTCTAGAACACAGAGGAAGGTAGTCCCCCTCACATGCTCATCTCAGGGAGTTTGGAACAAAGCAGAGAATACAACTAAAGCATAGATGTCTAATATCACTGTCACCTCACCACCCAACCTGTCCCCAGACACACAGCTAGGGATACATGCACACACTCAACTTCTCCTTCTCCTTGAGTTGTCATCTCAGGGTTTGGCAGGAGCCTGGCCTGTTTGCAGTTCCAGATAAGGAGCCAGAAGCCTTATCAGTTCTCCTCCTGAACTGAGGGAAAGGTTTTCTCCTAAGCAGAGTGGGGAGCTCTCTGTCTCGAATTCTGAGTGCCGAAGCAGGAAGTCCTACTCACAACAGAAGCCCAGTCTGCCAGCACACAGACCGTGATACATTTTCCCTCACTGTTGCCCACAGGCCTCACATCTATAAAAGCTGACCTGAGCCCTTCGGCAGTCACCATCCTACAGGAAAGCCAGGCATTCTGCTCTTCGGCCACAGGGCATCCTAGAGCTGACCTAAGAACACAGCCTGCACCATCTCTACCACGAAGGGGTCCTGGGACTCTCCCACATCTATTACTGCCACATAAAAGCATTTGGTCCTGAGCTCCAGGATGCCCATATTCCCTTGACCACGATCTCAAGCAGACTGTTTTCACTACCCATCTCTGACCACAAATACCCCCCACAGGCCACTGAACAATGATTCAGCCCAATCCTCTGCTGGATTCCTGTTCTTTAAGGACCTGTTTCTAGACTCTTGTCTTCTTTTGCCAGCAGGCAGCTCCCAAGAACAACACCCCTACCAGGATGGAGTGCAGAGGTCCCCAAAAGCTGGTTCTCTCACCATGATAGTTGGTCTGCAGAGTTCATGAGGCCAGGCTGCTCCTGGCACTGGAATACCAAATTGGCCTAGCACCTGAGGCCCCTTTATATGGATGACCTAAGTTAAATCTCTGTCAGTGACTCTCTAGAACTACCTGCCCAGGAAGGAGAGGTGGCTTAAGAACCACTCTCACCCAGGCAAACTTGAAATACACAGTGCAGAGGAAAGAGAACAACAACAACAACAACAAAACAGATCAGATGTGAGCTAGGAGAGAGGTGGTCAAAAGCTACTGCCACGGATTCTGGTGGAAGGATTAAAAGGCAGAGTTTCTGAGTTTTACAAAGGAGAAAGAGTAAGCCAGGGATGGGACAGCCAGGCAGAAGAGAAATGGACCCAAGGAGCAGAGGATTCTGGGAGAAGAGAAAGTGAGGGAAGGCTAATGACATCCTCCGTCCTGTTGAGCCCTCACTTGGCCTCACATGATCCATTGGTAACTAATGACATCACAGTCATTTCTCTCCACAGTACCAGGACACTGGATCCTTCACATGGACATGTTACCTAATAGGGGATCTCACGGCCCTGTATATTTTCATTAGAAAGCAGATTTCTAGCTACACAAACATGCTCTTAAATGCACCCAGATTGCTGCATTTAGTGTGCTGTTAGCTTGATGACCACCCAGCAAGATCAGGAGGAAAAAAAGCCCCAGCCATCATGTATTATCTGGCCATCACAGGAAGGAAAACCCCAAGCCAAGCTCTGACAAGATCCCCAGGGAAGGCACACTCAGTAGCTCACTATTCTACCTTTTGTGTGATCTCCTGAACCAAGGATATTTACTCCAAGCTGGCTTTGCCTGGGTCAGGGGTGCACTGTACAATGTGGCCGCAGGCAGAGATGCCTATTAATGTGATACAGGTGTGCCCTGAGGCAGGTCAAGGTCCCAGGACAGGCAGTCTAAACATATGTCTTGAGCAGAAAGAGACAGGGATGAAAACTCATTGTGAGAGGGAACCACTGTGTTCCTTCAGGTCCAGGATTCCAGTTCTCACTGAATGATCTCCACTTCCTCTCCATTTTTGACAGATCTGACATCAAGCAGCATCTGGTTCCCCTCCTGCCACCCCAAAGGAAGGTTGCTAACTGTGGAGAAACCCAGGCAAGCAGCTTGAATTGCTGGAAAGTACGCCTAGGACAGTCCAACCAGAGGTTGGCCCAGGGCTTGTAAGATGTGACCAGTTGGTGAGAACAAGAGAACCACCCCCAGACTTGCTTCCACGAGACAGGCACTGGGGCTCTGGCACCGGTGCTCTGCCCCAGCCACTGGCTCCAAATCCACCTTGACACTTGCCATCTAATTGTAAGTGGGGGGAAGGGGTGAAGCTGGAAGAAATGAGCCACATCAGACCTGTGCTTCATTCAGAGGCAAGGCAGGAGCCACACTCCACGGGAGTATGGCCAAGGAGATGCTCTGATAGCATGAGGTCTTGGGACATTCTCTTGAGAGCTTCCTCATCTGTGTCACCTCAGTCTCTCCAAGCCACAATGCAGAAGACAAAATAGGGATGCTTACCTCACTGTGCAGAGGAGAAAGTTGACAGCCCCACCACTAAGGTGTAGGACACAGGTCAACTTGGGAAAAGCTCTGGATATGCTGGTAATGCTTGGGTTCCAGAGTTGGGGGACATGGTAGTTCTCAAAGAGGGGGAGCCAGGCACAAAGGAAGAAAGAAGGCTTGGAGTCAGACAGAACTGAGCTTAGATCTTATCTCTGATACTGTGTGGGATGGTAGTCAAGTCACTTAACCTCCGCAGCTCAATTTTCTCACTTGGGAAATGGGGAATGATAGTACATGCCTTGTCAAGTTGTTCATTAGGACTCAATAGATATGATTATGAGTAGTTCATAACTATTTGCAACTGTTCCCTACTCTTCTCAGAAAACTAGGACCTTCCTCAGTTGGTGGCACATGACTAAAATCCCAGCAATCTGAGAGGCTGAGCAAGGGCTATCACATGTTCAAGCCCATCCTGGGTAACTTAGCAACTTTGCCTGTCAAAAAGTCTCCAGTACCAAAAAAAAAAAAAAAAAAAAAAAAGTAAACTACTTCTTCATGAGAAGGTTGAGCAGAGAGAAAGGAAAAATATGATATTCTATTTTCCCAACTTTTCTTTAATCTCCAAATCCCGAAAAACTCAATGAAAGAGGATAAGGGTAGGAAGCTTAGTGGTCACTCAGGCTCTATGAGGTGGCTGGCTACCTCTTTTTCCTCTGGATGCCCCAGCAGCCCAGCAGCACTGTGCCATCTATGCCTTTTCCCAAGTGCCCAGCACAATGTCATGGGATTACGGGAAGCACAGAGTGCTACATCTTGAGGGGACAGGGGTCACTGAAAGGACACTGGTTTTTTCTTAGGCCTCCCTAATGCCAAGGAGCCTGGGAACAACTTCCAGTAGCACTGGTGCCCTCCCCTGGGACATTTGTCATGGGCCAGCCACCTCCATGCACACTTCACTCTAGCAAAGGCAGAATAGTCTTTGGAATAAGTCTCTCCCCTAGATTAGAAGTCACTTGACAGCTGGATCACATCTTACTTAGCTCAGCTTGTAGAGGGCATTTCACAGGCTGGTACTGGGTCAGAATAAACAGGTCATCATGGCCACATGGTCTGCTCAGTCTAGCACAGCCTGCCTGAATCTCCAGCAGCACTGGGGCCCAGACTTGACCTCTTACAGCTCACAGTCAGGAAAATAAGTGTGGGGGCTGTAACACAGCAACAGAACTAGGAAAGGGAGGACCCACGGAAGCAGGGCAGAGCGAGAGTGATAGCAAGAAGGAGATCAGGCGTCAGAAGCTCCAGAGAAACAAGATCAAAGGCAAAAGAGGACTGACGGGGAGGGAACACATGCCAGGGGGCTACCTTGACACTATGCAGTCACAAACCATTTCAAGTTTGACATGGCCGGCATCAGGCATGAGACCAGGCTGGGGAGGAAGACATAGGCCCAACATTCATTAGAGAAAGAAAATTGTCTGTTTTGCTGTTCCCAATTTAAGCAGAAAATCCAACTTCAAGACATGCAATGATTAACCCTCTGTCCAGGTGTGAAATACCCTTAGCACCAATAATTACTGCTATAGACATGCAGTATATTATATCCATGGGGCAGTTGGTACCAGAACCCCCGTGGACACCAAAATCCATGGATGCTCAATTCCTCTGTGTAATACCACACAATGTTTACATAAAACTTATATATGTCCTTTGTATTTGTAAACCATCTCTGGATGACTTAAATGTTATACCTAATATAATGTAAATGCCTTGTAAACAGCTATTCTACTATATTATGTAGGGAATGACCAAAAGATGTCTGGTAAATGCTCCATACACTTGTATTCAAAACCAATACAGGCCTAGCCACAGAGTACATGTCAGCAAAGACGGAACTTTTTAATTCATGGTTGGTTGACTCCTTAGATGTGAAACTCAGAATATGGAGCGAAGACTGTACTTTATAATTGTTTTCCTCAGAAAAACAGGAGACGGAGGAGCAAGGAAATATCTGGCTAGGTTACTCACTGCTGCCTGGTTAATGGGTTGCTCAGATGTCAAGCAACACAGTTAACCTCATGTGAAAGGTAGAACTAACCAGCCAGGGACGCCCAGTGGAGAAAAGCCAGGTCCCACTCTGCTCTGAGTGTGGGGATATGCTGACCACCTGCTTTATCCCTCATCTTGGCTCATAGTCCGTCCTGGAAAAGCTGCTTATACTCAAGGAAGCTAGACTCTTGTGATAGCCCTAGTCTCCACTTCTCTTCCATCACCCCAAGTTCAGCAGTGGAGTACTGAGGTAGAATGGCTTCTCTGAATGAAGCAGGTATTTATTCAAAGGTTTTAAGGGAAGTCCCCTAAAGAGCAAAAATGGAGCTAGTTTGCTGTGGGAGAACAAAGACAGAGGGTGATGGACCTCCTACTCAATAAATTCACCAAATAATTGGTTGAAGCAAGATCCACACATGAAAATTTCCTGAATCACTCACCACTGTCTAATAACAGAGCCTAGAAATAGTAGGCTAAGGATTTCAGGCCTCTATTCTCTCTGTCATCTTCTACAAAAGGGCCATAAGCCAACCAGGTCACACCTCCAGTACTAGGTCAGTGAGCAAATACTTTTGAATTGATCCAAGTCAACCCTAGTGTTGACAGAGCCTCATGATCTCCCACAAAGCCCCCATTTCCTGCTTCTTCCACATGACTGATGTGGATTCACTGTTCCCCTCCCCTAGAGCCGAAGCTTGAGCTTTGGAACCAGGTTTAACTGCAGTTTTAATGCTCAAGTTGCTCTTCAGCTTAGGACTGGACATAACCCACTGGGCCTTAGCTTCTTGATCTATATAAGCAGAATGATTCAAACTACCTTGTGGAGTTGCTATGAGGCTTCAATGAAGTAACATTCTTTGCAGTACCCTGGAGAGTTTGGCACATTAGAGATGCCCAGCTGGACGACCTCAATGGCCAGCCCCAATGACACTACTGCCCTTACTCCTTTTCTCTCCCACCATGTCATGGGACCACAACACAAGAGAGGCAGAGATCCAAACACAAGTTCTGAGAGGCTAAGGATAGAGTATCAGTTTCATGTAAAATGTCTGGAAGCATGGAGCTGTGAGTCAGAAAATCCTGGTCCCATTTCTGCTACTATTAGTCAATGTAAGTCACCTGGACTTCAGTTTCTCTTCCTATCAGATATGGAGTAATAATTGTCATGCCCTCTTTGGTTGAGCATTGTGCACAAAAAAAAAAAACACACACACACACACGATACTTAGTGCAGAACACTGTACTACTCCATACCACACTGCCCTGACCTCAGTCTAGCTGAGAAGGAAGGAGTGGAAAGGAGGACGTTAAATGACAAAATCAAAAAAAAAATTTGATAGGAAGTAACATAAGAATCTAAAGCTGGGCGTGGTGGCACATGCCTATAATTCCAGCACTTGGGAGGCTGAGTCAGGAGGATCGGTGTGAGACCAGCCTGGGCTACAAAAGTGAGCTCAAGGCCAGCCTGAACTGCATAGTGAAACCCTGTCTCAAAAAGACCCGCCACCTCCAAAAAACAAAAAAAAAAATCAATACTGAGGAACAGATTTAATAAAAGCACAAGACTATCATACACTGAAGACTACAAAGTGTTACTGAAAGAAATTAAAGATATAAATGAAAGGAAAAAATCCTATGTTCATGGACCAAACTTAATGCTGTTATGACAGCAATACTCCTCACATTGATCTCTAGATTCTATGAAATCTCATCAGAAATCACAGCTTTCTTTATTTGCAAAACTAACAAGATGACCTAAAGTTCACATGGAAACACAAGGGAACCAGAACAACTAAAAGAATCTTGTAAAATAACAACAAATCTGGAGGACACACACACGTCCTGATTTCCAAACTTATACAAAGCCTCAGTAACCAAGACAGCGTAGTGCTGGCACAGAGAGAGAAATACAGATCAGTGTAATGGAACTAAGATCCCAGAAATAAACCTTCGCGTTTACAGTCAATTGGTCTTCAACAGGAGTACCAAGACAATTCAATAAACAGTGCTGGAACAACTGGCTATTCATATATAAAACAACACAGCTGGACTTCTAAGAATTTATAGGCTGGCTCATGCCTGTAATCCTAGCTACTTGGAAGGCTGAGGGAAGAGAAGGGCAAGTTTGAGTCCAGCCTAGGCAACTTAGTGAGATGCTGTCTCAAGATAAAAAAGGTCTGAGCCAGGCATAGCAGTGATCACCTGTAATCCCAGCACTTGGTAGGCTGAGGCAGGAGGGCTACCACAAGTTCAAGGCTAGCCTGGGTTACATAGTGAATTCAAGACCAGTCTAAACTACATACAAAAGAAAGGAAGAAAACAAATGAATGAATATTAGAAGACATTTTCCAGATCATATAATCTGATACAACCTATTATCCACAATTTATTAACATTCCCAATTTAAAAATAGGCAGATTCCTAATAGATACTCCTTTGAAAACACATATAAATGGTCAATAAGCATGCAAAAGGATGCTCAACATCATTAACTATAAGGGAACTATAAATTAAACCACAATGAGTACCATGTTACACCCACAAGGGTACAGTTCTTAGAATGAGAGGCATTAACAAGTGCTGGTGAGGAAGTGGAGAAGTTGGAAGACTCACATGCTGTTGGTGGTAACAGAAAATGTTACAGCCACTTTGGAGAATAATCTGGTGGTTCCTCAATTTAATGGTCACCATAAAAGCCAGCAAGTCCACTCCTAGATGTATACATAAGATAACTAAAAATATATATCCAACAAAAACTGCACATGAGTGTTCATAGCAGTACTGTTCACGTTAAGCAAAGAATGAATATAACCCAAGTGCCCATCAACAAATGAATTGACAAGATATGGCACTGGATATCATCATCATCATCATCATCATCATCACCATCATCATCATCATCATCATCATCATCATCATCATCATCGCCGGCTCAGCCTGCTCTGAGGGTGGGACTGGCACAGGATTGAACCATGGTCCCAGCGGTTGCCTCAGCTTGCCTAAGCAGGTGCTTTAGACTGCTGAACCATCTTGCTAGCCCCAGCACTGGATATTACTCAGTCATTTAAAAATGAAGGTTTGGGCATGGTGGCACATGCTTGTAATCCCAGCACTAGAGAGGTTGAGGCAGGAGGACTGCTGTGAGTTTGAGGCCAGCCTGGACTACAAAGTGAATTCAAGACCAGCCTGAACTGCATAATGAGACCTTTTCTCAAATAGACAAAAAAGGTGGGAGTAGCTGGACAGAGAGCTTAGCAGTGAAGCACCTGCCTGGCAAGCATGAGGTTCTGAGTCCGATTCTCAGTACCCACCCCTCAAAAAGGAGTGTATTTAGCTAAGTGTAGTGCTATGGTCATGCAGTCTCTGTTACTGAGAAGGTTGAGATGGGAGGATCATTTGCAAGTCCAAAAACAACCTAGGTTGATAGACTCTGTCTTGAAAGATATTTTTAGACAGGTATAGTAGTACATGCCTATAATCCCTACACTCAGGAGGCTGAGGCAGGAAAATCACAGTAAATTCAAGGTCAGCTAGAACTACATAGTGAGACTCTCTCAAAAAAGAAAAAGAAAAAAAAATTTAAAAGGGATATGTGTGAATTTTACTATAGTCATTGTATCTCAGTAAAGAGTATTATGGAAATAGATTTTTTAAAGTAACACATATTAAAGCTTATTTAAAAGTTAAAATTCCCATAGAAACAAAACACTTATGGCTTTGCTTTATAACCACCAAGTCACTTTGCCCCTTGACTTCAAGGATTCTTCTGGTGTGGAGGGATAAGGTTTCTGCAGGCAAAGTGAACCCAGTGGTGGGTTATTCCAAGGTACAGTATTCAGGCTCATATTTATTGATTTAAAGCTAGTGATAGGAATGGGGCTGTAGCTCAGTCATAGAGAGCTTGCACACCATGTGCAAAGCTCCAGGTTCAATCCCCAGCACCACAAAAATACATTCATAGATATGTAAAATAACTGGCAGGGCACCTGCTAAGCATGACTGAGGCCTGGCTTTAATACTCAGTACCACAAAGAAATAAAAAAGAAAAAGTTAAAATAGGAGTACTAAACACACTGCAGGTTAATGTAAATAAGTATTTTAATGATTATAAAACTCTTCCATAGAACTAGTGAAATCGTTTTACATTTTTTGCAAATCTCCTTACTGTTCAACTTAATAAAAGACAATTGAATTTTTAAATTTACACCTCTAAGCTTGGGGTGTCACAATTGGTTAGCACATGCTACAGCAATTAATTAGCATGCCAAAGGCATTGGGTTCAATCCCCAACACTGAAAAAAAATGTTCCTTATATTTTTCTATGGTCTATGATGATGTTATATTGCTTCTGAAGAAAATCTGTACTTACCCAGACACACAGTTGAAAAGGGAGATTTTTAACATTTTTTAAAATTTTATTTATTTATTTTTGTAGTGGGAATTGAACTCAGGGCCTTTGTACTGAGCTACACTGCCAGTTCTTTTTAATTCGTTGAGATAGGGTCTTGCTAAGTCTCTAAGTGGCCCGGCTGGGTTTGAACCTGTGATCCTCCTGTCTCAGCTGTCCAAAGTATTGAGATTACAGCATGCATCACCACCTTCAACAGAAATATTAAAATAACTTTTTTAGATGATTATGTGGTCACTCCTCGACACTATACCAAGAAACTTAAAAACAACAACAACAACAAAATTCATTGTGACATGGAATCTAAAACCCTGTGAGGTTTTTCTTCTCTGTGACATTAAAATCCACTGGCCTTTCTCAAATTAGAAATGGACCTTTTTACCCAATATGATTTTATAACCTCACGTGCTGGTCATCTGGAAAATACTGGTTCCCTGAATTATGCTGATCATGGAGATATTGACACTTTGCAATAAAGTACCAAAACATCGCCTGTATAATAGTACCACCAATGGCATCAGGAAACACTACCAGGAGGCCATTCAGGCCAGGGGATGGACATGAGATTCTCCTAAATTCTAATTTGTGCTTAAAAACTAATTTCTCCATTTGCTACAAATACTATTCACTATTTTCTTCAACAGAGTCTCCAAATTCACTGTCCAGAAATCTGTCAGACAAGTTGGAACAATCGGCTTTCTGTCAGTTGCTCTTTAGGTAAAAACCAGCTAGTTCATCACACAACTCAGCAACCCCACAAGTGTTCTTCCCCAGACAGTCCTATGGGCAAATGAGCAGAACCCTCACACACAGTGCAGGAGGGCAATAAAGCAGTTTCACTGCTCCATTGGTGCCACTGTTAAATGAAGTGGAAGGGAAGGGCTCCAGGCCACCAGGCAGTGGGTGTTGCTCAGGTTCATCAAAGACACCAGCAGTTTTGCCTAGAGCTGCTTCTGTACCACTGATACAAATGCCAATGCAATGAAAAGAAAACCAATGTGTTAAAGTTGTTTGGAAAATACTTTTCATTCACAGTCTCCTAAAATGGTTTAAGGATCTGTACAACCCTGGAGAGCTTAATTTGAGAACCACTGTGGGCCACAGAGATAGCTCAGTGGCATAAGCACCTGCCTGGCAAGCACAAGGTCCTGAATTTGATCCCTGGTACAAAAAAGAAAGAACCACTGGACCAGGCTGTACTCCCGGCTGGCCCAGAGGGAGTCCGCACCAACTTTGGATAAAACTGGTCATTCTGTGACCAGTGAATACTGCGGTGGTAGGAAGTGACTCTGGTAGCCAGTAGAAACTTGACAGCCTTAAAGGGCATACAGATCCCTTCCAAAAGCTTTGCACTCTCTGCTCCATGTCCTGCCCCTCTCCCATCCCATTCCATGGGCCTCCAATTCTCAGGATCATTTTCTGGTTCCATGCTAGGGGTCAGGGGTGACCATGTGGGGCTGGTGATAGCAGCCCACGTGGGCAGGGAAGAAGACACAAACCACAATCTCCTGCCTGTGCCCAGCTGCCTCGAGTCCTAGTCCACCCACAAGGTCCCCACGCATTTGTGTGTATTTGTGGCTGGCTGAGATTCCTGCCACCAGCACCCACACCCATCAATGTTAACATCAGTTTCTCCCTCCCCCCTGATAGCTAGGTCCCTGGTAGGCAAGTCCCTCTCTCAATCTCACAGTTATGAGTCCCCACCCAGCAGTGACCACCATAAGACCACTGGTTGGCTCAAAGCCCTATCCTCCCAGGACATTCAGCAAATAGTGTGAGGCTCTGTGGGAATGAATTTCATATCCTAAATGAGACTGTTAACAACTGTGGCAGCAGGAAAGCTGCTTGGCAGTAGAGCCAAAGGCAGAAAACAAAGTGCCATTCAGGCCCCAAAGGCAAACAATAGGCCTTTATCCTCTTTTCTGATCCAGGCCCAGAGCTGCTGCACAGAGACAGGGGTGGGGGCTGTGTGTGGATACAGTGGGGATGGGGTGTCTAAGCAAGGCACCTGGGCGCTGCCCTTACGATGTGGGAAATCTAGACAAATCTTTTGTTAGGATCCATCTATGTAAAAAACAAATTGAAATTAGTGTGCCAATACCATCTTGGTAGCCCAATCTCATGGCATCCCAAACAAATATTGCAGCATTCTTCAGGAATTTAGGCCTAGAACACCAGCCCAGGACAACTCCACGAGAGCTAGTTGCACCTACACAGATTAGAGACATAAGAATACCCCAAAGGCAAGCCAAGTATGTTGGCCCCGGTAATCCAAGCACTCTGGGAGGCTGAGGCAGAAAAGTTGCAAACTTGCAACTTAGCAAGATACTATCTCAAAAAAAAAGGGTGGGGGGATAGCTCAGTGCAAAAGATTTAGTCACTTGTAGCACTCCTATCTCCACCCAGAAAGGAAGCACCAAAGGGGCCAATATGAATCCCAGTCTGGGTTTGAAGTACCCAGCCAGAAAGGAGGACTTCAATAATGAAGGTACTTCAAAGTGCATCCCCAGGTGCAATGTGGGACAAGGGACACATATGCCAGAGCCCAAGGCTGACACTGGCCTTTGCACTTCGGAATGGGAGCTAGGGACTCAAATCCAGCACTTCCTGCTTCTCACTCCCAGGGCGGGGGTGGGAGGGGAGGGGGGTGTCACTTCAACAACCCCAAATCTCAGAGTCCTCAGTGAGTTCCCAGGCCTTTATTCTTCTCCTTGAGCTCCCACTTGGTACCAAGATGGTTTGTTCTGTATTTCATCCCTTAGCCTGGCCAGTGACTCTCTGCAAGGTCTGCAAGTATAAAGCCAGGAAGAAAGCATGCAAGGGGAACTTTCTGGGGAGAAGGACTCAGCCACTGTAGAAAATGGTCAGCAAATGTGAGGCCCTGAACCAGTACAGATTACCTACAAATTGGTAACCCACTGCTAGGCAAAAGCATTTAATCCAACTTTAGAAAGACCCTGTTCTGCTGGGGGTATTTCTGTTTTCGGTGCAGTGACACTACCAAGAACTGTTAGAAAGTGCCATGAATGTCTTAGGCTGGCAGTGTGAAGGTGCTAGCAGCTAGGCCCCAGGGTAATCTATCAGGAGCTCCTCTCACCCTATTTCTTTCTGAAATGCCCCGAGATTCCTATGTTCTGCCAAGATCCACACTCACCCATGGCCTGCTGTGGAGAACAGATAACTCCAGGAAGGAGGCGCTGCCCTGTCCATGGGGTGAGGCCCTCTCATCACCTCTGTGCTTTTCCTCTATTGTACTGACCACTGCTGAATGTGACCGGGGCCTGGCCCTCTGCCAGTTCCCCAGATGAGGGAGAGAAGGGGTTTCTTTTCTGTTCTATTTTCCAGCAGGTAGCAGGGGGCTTAGAACAGAGCTCAGGAGACAAAGCCAGTTGCCCTCAGCCACAAGACAAGGCACGAAGCTGAGGGCCTGTCACAGATCACTCTATGCCTAGTGAGACCAAGGACTACAGGGGGATTTGCTCTGCTCTACAAGGGCTATGCCATACCCTGCCCTGGGCAGGAACCGGTAGAGAGGGGCCATAGGACTCTGCAGGCCTGGCATGAGTAACTTGTCAGGGAGCGGCACGCCAGGCTCCAAGGCTTCCACAACACACCCTAAAGTCTCAGCTAAAGGAACAGAGGGTAACCAAGCAGCAGCCCTGGCTCTGACAAGCATTTGCGGGGAGGAAGGGCTCTTCCAGGGCCCTGAGGCCCAGGTTTGGTTTCACTGCCCTTCTCCTTCAGCCCGTCAAGCTGAGTACTCCCCACACTCGCCATCTCCCCAACACACTTCATACCCTCTAGCCCTCTTGGGCTTGCTCACTCCTCATCCTCCACTGCTGAGACAAGCACACCAACCTGAGTTCCTTTAGACACTGACTGCTGGAACACACACTTACTGCTGGCAGGCTTGGCAGGGGCAAATGACCTTTGTGCAGGGGCTAGATCTCTTGCCTGGCTCTCCTGTTGATTCCAACTGGGTAAATAGCTATAGAAGTAGTAGAGACAAAAGGAAGAAAAGTATGCCATCGCAAACAGTACACAAGATTTGAATGCCTAGATCCCAGACCAGGTCCTTCATGACCTTGAGTACGTCACCTATAAAACAAGACTCCTAGTCCCACTTAGCAGTGTATAGGGAAATGCTCTGCTTACCAGAACGGTCTCTGCAAATTGGTATCAGTTTCCACAGACAGGATAAAGGAGTTGAAGGGTATGGAATGGGTAAACTAAGAAAAGGGGTCATGTCTGAAATTCTAGAACAAAGCTCCAAGGAAAACTGGAAACAGGCCCAGTTTCTTATTCACTAAATCTTTGGGTCCCGAGCAGCCCAGTCTTTACTGTCAGGGCTTCTCAGGTGGATGTGGACAGCATGCCTGTCTCGCTCACTGGCAAACATTCACAAACATGCAGTCTGTACTCCTAATGGGGTTAAGGAGACCTCACTCCCTAAAAGACACACTGGCCATGGCCAACAGGCAGCTTACTCATTCCGTTTCTGGTAAACTCAGATTGCTGCAAGCTGTAAGGTCTCAGGCCAGGGCTTATTCATCTTGGCCTCCTGGAAGTGGACCAGAGTGGGAATCCAAGTCGTTACAGGGTAAATAGGTATGGAACTAATGAACTCCAAAGGGAGAGGCACACAGCAATGCAGAGAGTACACACGTGATTTGCTGGCAAAATATCTGGATCTCAGCCCTGGTCTCACGATCTCTGTAAAATGAGGTCCCTAACGGCCCTCAGAAATGTATGAGAAAATACTTACCAAGTGTCTTGGTAAACTGATATAGACAATCTCTCAGGTTTTTCACCTGGGACAAAGGAATTCAAAGATAAAGAAAACCAATAAACCGGGCTTGGTGGCACACCCCTATAATCCCAGCACTCAGGAGACTGAGGCAAGAGGACTGCTGTGAGTTTGAGGCCAGTCTGGCTACACAGTGAGTTTAAGGACAGCCTTAACTGCATAGTGAAACTGTCTCAAAAAGACCAAAAAATCTGATAAGCTAAGAAAGAGGTCAAGTCTGAAATGTCAGAACTAAGCTCTAAGGAAAACTGGAATCAGGCCCAGATGGACTGACCCTGGCTTATAGGTCGATGGGTGAGTTGTTTCTATGTTGCCCTCAGACTCTGTTTCTTGTTTATCTGAGCTAGACTTCAGCTTCAGAACATTACCACCTAAATCAATGCGTGTCTGCTGGCTTGCTAGACATGGAATAACTCCTGACAAGAAGGAAGAGTCTGGAAAACTACTGGCACTCTACACTAAGAGAAAGATTTATGCAGTCTACACTTGGGAAATCTGGGCTGAATTGCCTCTGCCCAGCCTTGACCTTCAGACACTGCAGCGTTCACAGCCGAGGGTGTTTTCCAGGGATGACTACGGTGATGGCAAATCTTTTAGAGCTTTCAATGATAACAGCCCACTTCAGCACACGTGTTATAGGTTCACCATCACTAATCTAGAAGGATCTCCTGCCACTGGAAAGGGACAAACATGTGTCAGCTCTCTGCTAAGACGGCATGTCTTCTTATCCCTAATGATGCACCCATTACCTGGAAGATCTTTGGTCAAATGCCCAAGTCATCTCTCACAAGCTGTCTATGGGCCCTCTTCCATCTTTTCAAAGAATTCTATATTAAGGGGAAAATGCGTGTGTGAAATAATTAGAAATTTTCCTTCCTCCTATAGCTCCTGTAGAGGGAGGTAAACAACCACTGAGTCTGAGTCCTTCAGACCAACTTGCTATGAATATTATGCCTCTAACATTCTCTCTTTGGCGTATGGCAATGAGATGGGTAGGGAGATGAGAAGGAGAAAAATATGACTTCCCTAAACCCTAAACTATACCAAAGTGTATGATCTTCAAATGTTCTATTGCTGGCCTCAGAACAGGGCCACATGGAATGGATGACATCTGGTCCTCTCCCTGGAAGAACTCTCTGCCTGGAAGTTCTTCATAAGACAGCTCAACAAGCAGCTACCGCATCCCAGTAACCCTCCACCACAACAGAAGCAAGAAGGTGCCTCTGAAAAAGATATATAATCCTGGCACTCAGGACCCAAGTGATCTGACACAAGCCATCTGGGTTAGTCTCAAAAGGAACAAGGAGTGGGGAAACTTTCTCTATTTGAAAATTCTCCTTTCATTTGCAAGGTGTTCTGCAGCTCCTTAGGTTGGTATCTGTGTGCTGATATTAATGACTCTAAGGCCTCTAGAGCCTGACAAACTGGGAAGGAATGAGAAGCTGTTAGCTGGTGGAAAGAAGCAGAGGGAAAGAGCAGTGACAACTGCAGTATGGGCCTCAAGCTAGAGACAGTAATGGACAAATCCTGAGGATCTATGCTAGGAAAATTAAAGAGGTAACATGGTGTGGGGGGTTAAGAGCTGATAAAAGAATGATACTCGGTGGTAAGGAGCCACTGCCTGAGATCAGAATTCAAACCTAGACCTTACCTCTTTGGGAAAGAGCTGCTGTCTTACTCAAGGAATGCCTGGGCTTATACAATGGACATCAGGGCAAACCGACTTCAGTGATAAGTGATGCCAGCATGGTAAAAGCAGAGAGGAACTTGAAAATGTGAGTGAGGACAGGGCCTGGCATAAGCTGCTTGTTGCAAGTAGGTATGAATGGGTAGACTCAAAAAAGAGACTGGTTCCATCCAAAGTAATCACATTAGCAGAGATGGGAAGAGGGTGTGTGTACTTGATGAGCAACAACCTGCTGGTTTCACCTCTTGCTGGGAAACAGAGGAAAAGCACAAGAGGAGAGGAAAAAGAATGATGAGATTCTTTCCCAGATCCCACCAACCAATAAGATGAACCCCAGGGGGCTCAGAAGATACCCCCACTAGAAAGCAAGGCTATTTATTATTCATCAGCAGGGTCATGCCTTGTAACCAGTAGCATCTCCTCACCCTCTGCAAGCAATAGTGGGTTCTCATTTCCTTTTCCTGCCACTAGGCCCTGCCTACCAGCTGGCAAGGAAGGAATATCTCAGAGACTCATCTCAGGCTATGGGGCTAGGACAAGAAACGGGGACAGAAGAATGGGTACAGACTGAAATCCAGGTAGAGTGGCTGTCCGTAGAAGGACTATCTTCTGGAAGCCTAGATATAGCTTCATAAGGGGCACAGGCCCAACTCCAAGCAGTGGTTCCCACCAGCCCAGGACTCAGGGCCACTCCTCACCTTCACACACTCTTATCCCTTGGGTCTCCTTCCTTCCACCAGGCACTCTGTTCTCCTCAAGGAACAGAGGTGGGCCTGCATTCAAATTTATCTGTTCAACACATACAAACACAGGCATGTGACAAAGGAAACGTGGGCAACGACAAGATGTCTTCCTTGGCCCTTAGCTCAACTGCCAGCAGACTGTACCCATTTATACACTCACTTCCTGTGCCTGTAAGGAAGCAAACCCACTTTCACTAAAGCAACAAGGAGTGGGCAAACCACCTTGTGAAAAAAATCAGCTGCCTGCTAAAAAAAACTTCACATTTCTTCAAACCTTTAGACAGGATTATCTTTATCTTTGCTATAGCCTTAAAGAAGAAGTACTCTAGAGTGGAAATGAAAGTAAAGAGAACAGAGGCCAAGGATAATTTTGTAAAACAGATAAGGGCCAAGATACCTGAGCAAAGAATCCTGCTCCTAGACCCCAGGCATAAAGTCAGATGCTACTGGGGTGGGAAAAATGAAAGAAAGCTACAGATTTTACAAAGGCTGTAAGCACAAAAATGACAAAGAGAAAACGTAGAGCCATTCAGCACAGTAAGAGCACAAACACACACCCTCTGGAGGTGTGAAGGATGCTTTGATCCATCACAGCAGAGGGATGGTGGAGGGAAGGCCTGGGTGCATGCAGTGCCGGAGATGGATCTGGAGCTCTGCTGAGTGACCACGGGCAAGGAGCTGGGCAAGGAGCTTCCTCCCCCCTTAAAGCCTCTCTGTCCTTAAAGCAATAGCTCCCACCTGCAGGTCAGCTGTAAAGCAGCAGACACACCTTTTAAGGACCCCAGAAGAGTAAAGCCAACTTATGTGCTGTTAGTATTTACAGATACACTACCATGAGTATTTTGCTGTTGTATATAACTTTAGTTCAAAATGAGAAAAACCCAATCAGTAGATATAAAACCACTCAAGAACTCTGAACTCGTTTTGCCTACATTCTGACACTGTCCCTGAAGATTTTAGATTGTGAAGGGTCTGCAGAGAGAAAGCCACTGCTACAGTATAGATCCTGAATGTCCCCCACAAATCTTATGTGTCCAGAGTTTGGTCTTCAGTCTGTAGTGCAATTGGGAGGCAGTAGAACCTCTAGAAGCTGGGGCCTAGTGGAAGAATAGAGTCCACTGGAGGTATGCCTTGAAGGGGATATTTTAGGACTTCAGCTCCTTTCTCCCTCCCTCTTTCCCTCACCTCTCTTTGCTTCCTGGTTACCATGAGGCAAACAGCTTCACCTGTCTTGTGCCCCTGCCATAGAGTATTGCCTCATGAGGGTCCAAAGGCAACATGGGCAACCAGCCACGGACTGAGACTTCCAAAACCAGGAGCCTAACAAAAAAGAGCTTTTCTCCTTATAAACTGATTAACTCTGGTATTTTTTTCATAATGATGGAAAACTACCACACTTGCCTACCCACCATCTATTACTCACAAAGGGCTCCTTCCTGCACCTCTAGCATGATTAAATAGGAAACACAAGACCACCATCTTCTTAATCACAATTCTGTGTTCCTGAATAGGTTGGGGTCTCTGTCTACACAAAGCCCACCCTGAAGTTACTACAGGAGAGCACATTTTATGAAGAAACAAAGGGACTCTGAATGGTCTTAATCTAAGTCAGAGAAGAGAGGATGGGAAATAGGCTTTAGAGCTTATAATCTAAATAAGTTGAACAATGACAAGAAGGGCAAAGAGATAGCTACAGACAGATGTTCTTCCAATTAACAAATAACCTCTCCATCCTATGATCAAATATTCTATCATCAGCATCAGTTAAAAAAGACCATCAATTTTAAAAAATGCTCAGACCTCCAACTCCAGTGCAAAGCACCTGCTCTTCCTCTATTCCTTTTCATTTTCCATCTTTCTGTGACTGCAAGTGACATGGGCACAACATATTTGCTCTATACAAGGGCACCAAAAGCTATAAGATCAGCTGGCTAGGTGGCTTCATGACCACCCAGAAGGAGCATCATAAAAAACTTTGTTGCCTGGGCTGTGTCCTTTGGTGCAAATGAACTGTCTCACCCAAGTTTGCTGTTACTTATAAAGGGGTTTCCAATAAGCGTACAAAGGGTATGAAAGCATCCTCATCCTGGAAAAGTAACTCTACAGAGAAAATCAAGGCAGTAACATCAGCTTCTGAGGCAGAGAGTGACCCACCATCTTGGCCCGCCTGGAGGTGCTCTGAGCAGTGAGACTGCAGGGAAAGGAGGTCAGATACAAACAGAACAGCTCAGAGGCAGCAGTGAGCCACTGTGCTACTACTGAAAAAGAGTCCTAGAAGTCTGTCCCTTCCTTCCTGCAAAAAAGTCATGTAATAGATCACACTTTTAAATGGGTCACAGAAAAGCACACAGCTTTAATGTCAAAAAATCTTGAGGCAAAACTTAAAAAAAGAAAAATAATTAAGGGTATTGACTCGGCAAAACAAATGACAAATGCTCTATTCTTTCTCCTGATTTGCAAGCAGGATGGACATGATCTTTGGACAAGTGGACAATGGTGTTCTGGGCTCCTATCTTGGAGAAGTATCTAAGAAGCCATTTGAAAGGAAAGATGAAAGCCAAGCAAACTAAAGAGGCAGAGAAAACAGTGACAGAAATCGTATAGCACATAAGAAAGAAGTAGGCTCCTTGCAAATGTGGAGTTGTTTGGAAACCTCTAAAAGATAAAGGCCACAGTCCAACAAGCCAGTAGTAGCTGAATCTTTTGTAATTAACAGACACTGCCTTTGTGCTCTCAAAAGGCAAGCAAGCTATTTTCTATCTAGAAAAAAACATACACACAGCTTACAAATGTAAAATAGACAGCTCTTACTAAAAGACACATAATTTGAGGAATGATACCTTTCCTGAAACAATGTGGAACAATAAGTAATTATAGCTAAATTGCAATTTGTCCATACTAATGAAATGGGACTAGCACGCATGAATATTTCAATAAATATTTATAGAGCACTTCCTAAGTACCTGTCAGAGCAGAGGAAGTAGAATTTAAAAAAAAAAAAAAAAAAAAGCTACACTAAATTTGAAAGCAAAGCTATTACAGCTGGGATTTCTAATGCCCCCAAAGACATATACTAAAGGCTTGGTGACCAACAGGCAACAGCACTATTGGGAGGTGGGGTAGAGTCTTTAGCCGGTAGGGCTTTGTGGAAGGAAGTGAGGTGACAGAAGTGTGCCCTTGAAAGAGATTAAGACTGTTACCCCTTTCCCCTCTCTTTCACCTCCTGGCTACCATGAGGTGAGCATTTCCTCCATGTGCTCCTGCCCTGATGTACTGTGCTGCCACAGATCCAAAACAATGGGGTCAATCAGCCACTGACTGTCACCTTTGAAACCATGAGTCCAATAAATCTTTCCTCTTCTAAGTTGGTGTTCTGAGGTATTTGTCACAGTGATACAAATTTCACATATATGCTTCCTATTATCAATAACACAAAATCCTAGAAATAACCCAATATTAGACAAATAAGCAAATCATAAGTCAATATGACCAGGAACAAGAAACATGCCCCGTTAAATTGTTTGACATATGAGCCTAATAACCGCACATATTCTAGTTCCAAAAATGTACAGAATCACCAGGCACTGTTACACTCCTGTAATTGCAGCTACCTGGGAGGCTGAGGCAGGATTGTAAATTTAAGAGGAGCCTGTGTAACATACCCAGACTCTGTCTGAAGATAAAAATAAATAAAAAGGGCTGAATTATGGCTCACTGGTAGCACAATTTCCTAGCACACACAAATCCCTAGTACTCCCCCCATCCCCCAATAAGAATGTACAAAACATACGGGTGCACTGGTGAAGAAGAGAAAAACGTTTAACATTCTGTGATTAAACTTTTAGTTTGTTGCTCTGTTTTGTTTTGTTTTTTGAGACAATGAGCCCCTATAGAGTTCAGGCTAGCCTTAAATTTACAGTAATCCCCCTGCCTCAACCTCTCAAATGCTGCAATGACAGGCATATGCCAACACACCTGGCCCCAGTTTGTTATGCTTGTAAAATATTTCTTTGCTTTTTTACCACTGTAATCATTTCAAAGAATACAGTTCAGTGGGTACTAGTATATTTACAGTATTGTGCAATGTTCACCACTAACTCCAGAGCATCATCTTCCTAAAAGAAATCTTTTAACACTGGTGGTTATTCCCCATTCCCTCCTCCCTAGACCCTGGCAACAACTAATCTTTCTACATCTATGATTTGCCCATTCTGGACATTTCATAGCAACTTCAAATAATATGAAGCTTTTTGTGTCTGTGTTCTTTGACTTCACACCATGTTTTCAGGTTCACCCATCTTGTAGCTTGTGTTGAGATCTCATTTCTTTTTGGGGTTGAATAACATTCCTCTCACTAGTTGAAAAGCACTTGAGTTGTTTCCATATTGGAGCAACTATAAATAATTCTACTATGAACATACATATACATGTTACATTTAAATATATAAGTATTGCCAGTCATGGTGGCACATGCTTGTTATTCCAGCACAGGGATGTGTTCAGCAGTCTGGGAGGCTGAGGCAAACCCAAACTGGTCTCAAAAACAAAGGGAGGAGCTGGGGAGATAGCTCCATGGCACAAGTGCCTGCCTGGCAAGTGCAAGGTCATGAGTTTGAACCGCAGCCCCCTCGCCAAAAAAAAAAAAAAAAAAAAAAACTGAGGAAAAAAGGTCCCAGGCTAAGGAGATAGCTCAGTGGTCTAAGCACCTGTCGGGCAAGTGCAAAGACCAGGGTTCAATCCCCAGTACCATATGCCAGAACCCCCGGTATGCTGTGCCAGCCACCAAAAGGTGGTACACACCTGTAATCCCAGTGCTGGGGAGGCTGAGACAGGAGAATCACTACACATCCGGACTGCATAGTGAGAACCTATAATAAGGTTTAAAAATAAATAAAATTTATTTAAATTATTTTAAATAAATTTAAAAATAAATAGATTTTTTTTTT
The DNA here is from genome assembly GCA_004027915.1 of Capromys pilorides. Lineage (NCBI taxonomy): Eukaryota > Metazoa > Chordata > Mammalia > Rodentia > Capromyidae > Capromys > Capromys pilorides. Next base: position 19,954 of record PVKN010001066.1, on the reverse strand, counting down.
TTTAATTTAAAGAAAGAAAAAAAGGTCTCAGGTGTAGCTCACAAGGCCCTGGATTCCTGTGCTAAAAAAAAAATTAATAATTTAAAATTTTTAATTATATTTTAATCTAAATACACACAAACATATAGTTTAGTCTCTTCTGAAAAAGTGAGAAGACATAGGGAACATCACACGGAAAGTGTCACTCTATGCTGCCCTATTGTCTTATTATAGATAATAGCTAAGTTAGGTAGAAATACTATTGGCAGGCAGTCAAGAGAATCAGTATAGAAGGTGAAAATATATCAACCCAGTGTGATGGCTCAGGCCTGTAATCCCAGGCTGAGGTAGGAGGATCATTCCAGGTTCAAGGCCAGCCTGGGCTACATAGTGAGTTCAAGGCTACTCTGAATCATCTTTGACTGGAGGCACATTCATTAAGGTCAGGTCTCAAGATACAGATAGGGGTAGGCAATACACTAATGGGTATTACCAAATCTGATAAAGTCTAGATAGTCAGTTACCCAGGCGGGTGGCCAGGACCTCTTTTTTTTTCTTTTAGAAAACAAAAGTGGAACATTTATTAATAACTCAAAAGAAACACTACAAAGGTAGGGGTAAGAGATTAAACAGAAACATAGAGTTCCACCCAGCCATATCTCCAAGGTTGCACGGACAAATAGAATCTTGAAGAGACCACCTGGACAACAGAGGAACTGTGAATGACACCTCTGGTCTGGACTCCTGCTGTGTCTTCACCCACCTCTTCTCTTGCCCTTGTGTGGACCTCGAAAAAATACCAGAACACACTGATTGGTCGTCACATCAAATCCTGGCCATTAAGTCCTTGCATAGCAGCATGGGCCTCTCTGTATGCTTAATAGAGAGTGTACCCCTTTAAGTATCCTGTATGCCTGCTCAGGTTAAAATGGATGTGTTTTATTTCCCCATATTCTGTAAATGTGTCATGGATGTCCTCTTCAGTGGCTTCCTTATGGACTCCAGTGACAAAGAATACAGAGCGCTGTAGTCCAGGTTCCTCACCATCCTGCTCTACACTGTCATGATCCTCAAACACCTGTGCTTGGGATCCCTTTTCAGAGCCAAAGCCCTGGCCCTTCCAGTTTCTTTGCTTTCTTCTTCAATTGTAGATGCTCTCTTCTCTATCCTCATCCACAACAAAATTTGACTTGTTTTTCTGCCTCAGCCCTGCTACCTTTAGGAGCTAATGTGCCACAATGTGGTATAAGAGAATGGATAAGGTAGATCCAGGGTATCAGATTGAGGGATGCACTACCACCAGGACTAATTGAACAGAGCACCTAAAAGTTGAAGACTACACCCAGAGAGGCAACTGCTGCATCATCCAGTGCATCTGAAGGGTTCCAGCTATTAGCTGAACCATATATGTTCTAGTATAAATTTTTTCTTAAATTATAAAAAGAAGATGCTTGAAATGGCCCAGAAAACAAGCAGACTTATATTATACAACAAGCACACCATGACAGGTTAACAAAAGGACAAAAGAAAATGAAGACCATCTTGGAGTTAGGGACAAAACCACTGAGATCCAGTAAGGCTTGGAGTGCTTTTCTTTCCAGGGCATTTGCCTGATAAAGGAGGAGACAAAGACAAGCAGAGGCCAAACAAGGGACTGGAGACCAACATACACAGGTCAAGGGAAAGTAGGCAACTGGTGGGGATCACACTAGCAAAGGCCCACAGCTCAGGTAGAATATGCCAGAAACATGATAACCGGAACTGCTGAATTGAGAAGCACTTATAGGACTGAGCTAAGAAAATGTTTAAAGTTTGGTACAGGGGTATAACTCAGTAGTAGGCCAGTTGCCCAGGGTATAAGGCCTTAGATTTGATCAGAAGCTCTATAGTAAATAAAGACACATCTATCTGGAACACATGTGAAGGGAAAGGGTGAACTAGAAAAAAGTAGCACCAACAAGAGGGATTTTGGAGGAAAGGTTCTTTTTAATTCCTTAAAGTAATAACATAGAACTCTATGGAAAAATGGAGGTTGTCTTTGGAAATAATACTTGTATATTTATTAATGCATGAATATAATGATGGCTTCCTTGCCTTCCTATTCAAGAGAACATGAGAAACAGAAGACCAACCACTCACAGAAGCAGTCCAAGTATTATAGGCAGCTAAGTTAGGCAGAAATATTTTAGGCAGTCAAACAGGGCTAGGACCTCCAGGAAGTCAGTGCAAAAGGTGAGGATATGTTACAACTGTGGTTCGAGGTATATCCACTATAGGACAGGCCTCAAGATAAAGACAGAATGACCAAGCCAGTAGCCCTCTCTGAGAGGTAAGCAATATACTATATCACCTGGGTCCAATAAAGTCTAGCTAGATGTCAGTCAGTCAAGATTTCCTGATCTATCTCTTCCCAAAAAGCTCCTTGTTCTTTCCATGTGCACTTGTGGTGTGAATTGCTTCCCCACTAGGTCAACACTACCTAAGCAGCTATACTTACAATCTTATTGGTCAATCATAGTTTTGTCGCACATTGTACCCACCTCATAATTGTGCTCTAAAATTTCCTCTAGAAAGTAGGACCTATGGCAACCCAATCAGGCCCCCTCTTGTCTCCCGGCAGCTGTCTCTGCCTCAGAATTTCTTACTCTTAACTTCTGTTGTTCCTAGAATTCATTCTTTGATTTGAGTGAACATTAACCCAGTGTATCTCACATCTAGCAGGTTGGGCATTATTTCCCTTATATCATTTGGAGGCCCCAGCGAGATAACTGGAAGGCGCTAAGCACTTGCTTTTATTTTATGGAGTTTGGATGGTAACTCATTTAGATAATCAAAATTGTTATCTCGGTTGTCAATTGCTTATGCTCTGAATTATGCCCTGTCTGATTACAAGTTTTGTTAAAATGATGATAAATTTAAGTTGAGAACTTAGGAAGATTATGGTGCTTCTTGATGAAACATTTTACTTTTGCAGGTAAGGTCTTGTACTCCTGTTTTGTGTGTGCTACATTTGGATTTATCTGTTGCTCAATTTACTAGTTCTCTGTTTGACCTGTTTGATTTGTTAGACAACGGCACCAGACAATGTTAGAGCACTCCCCAGTGGACTTTGATATGAAATGTTGTAAAATGGGTCTCTATAAAATTTAGTTTATATTTAGAAAAAATACATGACTATTAATAAATCACAGGACTCCATCTGCCTGTTAAAAGGCAATAGGCTGGCACTTGTTCTTAAGACTCTGATGACAGGCCAGGCATGGTGGCGCACGTCTATAGTCCCAGCACTTGGGAGGCTGAGGCAGGAGGATCAGTGCGAGTTCAAAAGCAGCCTGGGCTACAAAAGTGAGCTCAAGGCCAGCCTGAACTGTCTCAAAAAGACTTTGAGGATAGGTTGCAGTAGGAAAGTCTGGTCCAATCCTTTTCTACACTCTAGAGGGACTGCCAAGCCTATTTTCAGTTTCTTTTTCTGGTTTGACTTTACACTGCTAAGGAGGCAATCCTAACTCCTGAGGTTCCCCACTCTCATCTTTCCAGGCTCAGGGTGACAACTCATAGGCAAGTTGTCTTAATAATTCTCTGAGCATAAGAAAAGACATCTTTTTTAAAATTCCATTTCTAATCTTTTCCTGTCATGTTGTACTTTCCTTTCCAGGGGCATGTTTCTGATAAAGATTAAAGAGGGAAGAATCCTGAATGGTCTCAACTTTTCCCTCTTATCCAATAACTAAAAATCTTTAAGTTGAGCCCATAGAAAAAGAGTACTTAGAGGGGCTGGGAAAATAGCTCTGTGGCACAAGTGCCTGCCTGGCAAGTGCAAGGTTGTGAGTTTGAACCTTGGTCCCGCAAAAAAAAAAAAAAAAAAAAAAAAAAAATGAGCACTTAGGGGGCTGGGGAAAAAGCTCCGTGGCACAAGTGCCTGCCTGGCAAGTGCAAAGTTGTGAGTTCAAACCCCAGTCCCACAAAAAATAAATAAATAAATAAATAAATAAATAAAATAAAGCATTTGCTAACACCAAAGACATGAAAGTCATCTTAAATGAGGGACACAAAACTCATTTGAGTCAAATGAAATATTGATATTTTTCCCATGTAGGAAAACATAAGTGAAAGTTACATCCCAGCTTCATGTTCTGGGCAACATTCTCCCAAGGGAGACTGAACCTAAGACCCTATGAAAGGAAATTTCAGGGTGAGGCCAGAAGGAGAAATTCCTAAGCACATCTAACAAACAAAAACACATTTAGTTTAAGGGTAAATCCCCAACTTCTTGGCTTTTCTCCCCTTCTAGATCTTGTTCTCATCATTTACATGTGCAGGGGCAGGAAGTATTTTTGCTAATGTGTAAGTTGTGGTTGCTGAATAAGGGATATAAGGTTTGTCTATTTTGTGAAATGGTTTCACTATGCAGTTTAAGATGGTCTTTAACTTACTTTGTATACCAGGCTGGCCTCAAATTTGTAGCAATTCTCCTATATCAGTTGCCCAAGTGCTGGAATTACAGCCTAGCTAATGACGGGTATATGATTTAACATGTGAGCCTTCTAAGTATGTTGCAGATATAGTAACAGAAATTTTAATAAAACTAGTTAGAAATTTCAGTAGGAATTTGAGCAAAACTTAGCTTTGTCTTGCTGCTAAGGGAAGATTGGTTAGGTGATTAGGTAAATAGTACAAGTATCTTAGAGACTTCTCAGGATCTAGGGTAGAATTTTTCTGAGCCATTACTTGACTATCTCTACAAGTGATCTCCTTTGTAGGCTACGAAGTACTCCCATCACTTTTAATTTGCCCTTTGATATTTTCTTCACTGTCAAAGAACTAGCAAAAAAAAAAAGAACTAGAAAGCAGTGGTTCGAATCTCTTGATTATTGGTTTTGCTAGCAATGCTTCCTTCTTTAAGCACTAGAATCAATTGTAGCTTGTGCTTTTGGAAACACCTACTGGAGTTAGGAGTGTGAGTTTCCAGGGGAGATAGGTTCATGAATCAGTAAGAGTGGCTAGTTCAACCTGACCTATCATCTGGTCACTCTCCAGATGGCAACCACCTGCTCTGGAGCAGGTCACCTCAGGGGACACCTTGAGATAATATAGAAACTGGGTAGGGACAAAAGGGATGCTACCTTTTTCTTCTTGTTGCAAATAGGAAACTCAATGTTGAATTATTTTATTCCTTTGGAATATATTCTTAAGCACTGAAAACTATTTAACCCTCACACATTGAAAAAGAGCTGTTTAATATTTTTCTGCACCCAGGCATGGCCTGCCTACCCTCTAGAAGGAAAATGAAATGCAGAGGAAAGTACTGATTATGATACCATTTTACAACTAAAATTGAACTGTGAGAGAAAAGGAAAATTGTCAGAATTACCCTAGGCTTCCTAAAAGCACACAGAGTGACAATGGGCCTTCTTTTATAGCAAAGGTCAAGAGTGTCTTTCCGGCACTAGGCATTCTCTATCACCTTTGCTGCTCATAGAGACCACAATTATCAAGAAAGGTAGAGAAAATGAATAAAATCCTAAAGAGACATCTTCACAAAATGGCTCAAGAAACCCACTTATAGTAGCCTCACTTACTGTCTTTGTTCCTATCAAAGTAAAAATACACCTCCAATTCTAGGCCTTAGTCTATTTAAAATGCCTTACGGATGCCCTTTTCTAATGATTTTCTCTTTGGTAGAGAAACAGACACTTTACTAAAAGTTCACCTCACTGGATAAATTCCAACAGACTCTTCAGCAAGTAATAGAAGCTCAGCCTAAAGAGAAGAGAAATACCATATTCCACCCCATAAATTTAGTACTGGTAAAGTCTCTTCCTTTATCATCTCTTGCCTTGGGACCATCTTGGGAAGGACCACATATCATGATCCTGCCAACTCCATCAGTTGTCAAGGTAGCAAGCCTAGACTCCTGGTTATACTATACTTGACTTAAGCCCTGAGAACCAAAAATGGTCCCTGTGTGTACAATCATCCAAATACTCCTATAAATCCATGGAAGACTTAAAATTCTTTTTTTTTAAATTTATTTATCTATTTATTTATTTATTTACTTGTTTGTTTATTTTATGGCTGGCTCAGCCTGCCCTGGTGGTGGGGCTGGCGCAGCATGTGGTGCCGGGGATCGAACTGCAGTCCCTACAGTTGCCTGAGCTTTCCTAAGCAGGCGCTTTAGACCACTGAACCATCTCGCCGGCCCCGAAGACTTAAAATTCTTGATTAAAAAAAATCAAAGCCTTCAGACAAGTAATCTAAGATGTTACTCTTAGTTCTCATTCTCTCTCTCTCGTTCTCTCTCTCTCTCTCTCTCTCTCTCTCTCTCTCTCTCTCTCTCTCTCTCTCTCTCTCGGCAATCCTGACCTTACTTGCCAGGCAGGCACTTGTGCCTCTGAGCTAACTCCCCAGCCCTACTCTTAGTTCTTTTACTATTTACCTTACCACTTAAAAGAAAATACAATTCCTTTCTAGTGTGGGCCTAAAAAATATGCAGTCATTACAATAAATATCTTGCTATATTTGTGGTCCTCTCCCATTGTCAGGTACCTCAAGACTTCCTTGCTGGGTACCCTCACTTTAAGGAGACAATTAAAATAAACTACAAGATAACACTGATGAGACACAAAAGAGTTCAATGGTTCATAGTTTAGCCCAGATACAAGGTAATTGAGTGGCCTACAAATAATCCTAGAAATTATTTTTTCTAAAAATGCCACTAAAGTCTCTCTATAGATGCTAATAGAACCACTATTAAGGAAGAACAAGGGTTCTACTGTGACAGTCAATAATGATAGGTATAAAGATGGCTACTTTCTGATAAGAGATGATTATATGTAGTTAATTCCAACTACCGAAAAAGTTAATAAAAAGGTTCCCTTATGTTGGAAACAGAGAAATCACTGCTATTCTCATTAGCCTATTAATGAGCCTACTCTACTAAATACCTGAAATAAACATCCTCCTTCCCCAGCAGTACATACACACCATAATTTTACAGGTCAAACACTGGTTTACAGAAAATTGGTTTAATCATCCTAAAATTAGATAAGTCCCTAATGGCACTCATTGGTCCTGTGGAACCAATTTGTAATCCTACATACCCTTTGGATATATATAGAGATTCACACTGAGACTTATGTGATTACAAGGAAGGACTGTCAAGAATACTGACAAACCTGTAAACTTACCCATCTGCAATGTCAACGGTCTAAAATTGTGTTTTAGATATGATTATTTGACTTCTTTTTAAAATGTATTTTGGTGCAGGGTCTCATTATGCAGCTCAGACTCTAGTGATCCTGTTTTCAGCTTCCCCAGCTCTGAGATTACGGGCGTGCACCACCACACCTGGTCTTGGTGGCTAGGGATCAAACCCCCGTCCCTGCTCTTGCTTAAGCTGGCACTTAGTCTATTGAGCTAGCTCACTGGCCCTTTGACTTCTATTTTTTAATCTCTTCCCTAGGATTAGAAGATCTCATGCAACACATTGAGGCTTTGATTATTTTCAACAGGCCTTAAATGGCACTTCAACTGGTCTCTTTCTCCTAAATGAAAAAATTAACTGAATGATGCAAGCTACCCTCCAAAATTGGAGGGCATTATACATTCTAAAAGCAGCACAAGGGTGTACTTATACAGTTATAAAAGCTAGATGTTATGTGTACATTCCTGATCCTTTTGCTAATATCTTGATAGCTGCTCAAGATATAAATGACAGGTTAATGCCATGTCAGATTCTAAAACTCTCTGGACCTTCTCTTTACCTTCTTTGTGAGGTTATTACTGCATCTTCCTGGTGGGAACACTTGTTGCTTATATTCATAATAGTGGTGTTGTTTTTTTATTTCCCATGCATACTTACAGTTTCTTTGGCCCTGTCTCCTCAGATTTAAAGCTATACCCTACCCAAGACAAGAACACTTGGTGTCTATCAAGGGCCTTTATTTTAGGTTGACCCTCTATGCAATATATCTCACTGTCTCTCCCAACTATGACCTCCTTGGGCCAGAAATAACAAGAATGGTCATCAGACCCCCTCATGGCAGTTAGGGATACTTCTCCAAAGGGAAGAATATCATAGACAGATAAGTTATGTAGAAATACTTTAAGCAGTCAAACAGGGCTAGGATCTCCAGGAAGTCAGTGCAAAAGGTGAGAATATGTTACAACTGTGGTTCGAGACATATCCATTGAAGGGCAGGCCTCAAAATAAAGATGGATTGACCAAGCCTGTATGCCTCTCTGAGAGATAAGCAATATACTATAATTGGTATCACCTGGTCCAATAAGGTCTAGCTAGATATCAGTCAGTCACCTCGGTGGGTGACCAGGACCTCCTGACTCATCTCTTCCTAGAAAGGTCCTTGTCATTTCCATGTGCACTTGTTATGTGAATTGCTTCCCCACTGGGTCAACATTACCTAAGCAGCTATAGCTTTAATCTTATTGTTCATAGTTTTATACAACATCATACTCACCTCATGATTTTACTCTGTAAAATTTACTTTAGAAAGGAGGCCCAACTTGAGCCCACTCTGTCTCTCAGAAGCTATCTCTCCTATGATAAAATTTCTTACTCTTAGCTTCCCTTGTTCCTTCTAATTCATTCTTCAGTTTTGAGGAACACAAACTTGGCATAGTGGACATCAAGCAGGTTGGGAGTTACACTTCCCTTATACAATTTGGAGGTTCTATAGCACAAGAGGAAAATTTCTAAGGTTTCTTAAGTTTCAGGGTCCATGCCCTTTGATGTGGGGCTGCTTCTCAAAAAGTAGTTCCAGGGATGGCCAGATAGCTCAGCAGATTAAAGCGCCTGCAAGCAGGAGCAAGGACCAGGAGTTCAATCCCAAGGCCTGCGTTGCCGGCCCTGCCCCTGGGTGGCACTGAGATGGCAATTGAGACTGGGCATGGTTGTGCGGGCTTGTAATCCCAGCTCTTGGGAGGCTATAAACAGGAGGATCACGAGGAGTCTGATTAGTAGTGAGACCATGAACACCCTGTAGACCCTGTCCTAAAATACAGGAAAAAAAGTGGTGCCAAAGCAGGCCCTGAATGGGATTACACACACACACATATACACACACACTCATACGTGCACATATACACATACATGGACATGGCAAGGCATGACATATGCACAATCTAGAGGCATGTAAAGTAAGAAGGTCGCCTTTGCCGTATCTAAACAGTAGGAGTGCAACAATTTTTTTTTTTTTTTTTTAATGAGAATCAGGACAGCCTAAAATTAACAGCTACCAAGATGGATTTAGCAGTAACAGAATAACAATGCACTCCCTACTCTACTTAGGAATTCAAAAAATTTGAATGTTATGAGAATTTCAGAAATTAAGAGGTTAAAATAGCAAAATATCTAGAAAAACCATTATATGAAAGTAAGAATTTCAAGCAGGGACAAGGAGGCACACAGGTTCTAAAATAAATTACTCTCTCATTTTTGAAAAACAAAAATCCATAAGACACAGTATTGTTGCCTGTGTGTTACTCTTGCTTTCTAAGCAACCCTGCTTATATTGCCAAACGCTAGTCCCCAGGCCAGACCAACAGGGATCAACCACAAATCTTTATAATCAGAAGTAGCAAACCCTAAAGATTCCAGCTCCCAGGGGCTGGCCAGATAGCTCAGTGGACTAAAGCAACTGCTTAGGCAGACGCAGGGACTAAGGTTTGATCCCAGATGTGCCGTGCTAGCCCTGCACCAGGGGTGTGCTGAGACGAGACAGACGGGGCATGGTGATGCACGCTTATAATCCCAGCACTTGGGAGGCTAAAAACAGGAGGATCACTATGAGTCCAATCTGTGTAGTGAGACCCTGTACTAAATACACTGAGAAAAAAAAAAAAAGATTCTAGCTCTTACTATAAATTCACAAAGTTGTCTTCTGGACAAATCAGTATCCTGAGTTGAAAACAGTGATCAGACTTCCCGATCTGAGCATCAAACTATTATAGTTCTGGGGTTGCAACCCAGACTGTTTCCCTCACTATGATGGGCAGTCTCAGAGCTCACGTGTGAAACTGAAGAACCCTGACAGCAGAAGCTACACCCTGAGAAGTGCAAGGGCTGCTCTCAAAAGCACTATTTCAAAAGGAAGCAGTTTTTCCAGTTGGGCCAGATAACCATCTAAACCTCCTATTGAAAAAAACTAAAAATACAGATCCAGGGAGAGGAGAGGAAGGGGACATAAAACAAATTAAGAGATGTATCAACTTCATGCAATGAATGTGAACATATACTGTAAGCATAATATATTTCTAATTTTTAAATGTATGAAGGATAAAATGTGTGTAAACACATGTGTATATGTATATGTATATATGTATACGTGCATATACACTTAAAAGTTAAATGTAAATATATATATATATACACACACGTGTTTATGCATATACACACACTTAAATTTTTCTTTAAATCATAAATTATGGAAAAAAAGCAACACTCAGGCTAAAATCTGGGAGGCTGAAAAACCCCATGAGGCAAGTAAACACTGAAGTATTTATCCTGACAACATTTGCAGAACTAGAGAAAACTTGGGTCTCAGTTTTAATTTTTATTTATGTATTTATTGATTTGGTACAGAGTCTCATTATGCAGTTCAGACTCATAGGGATCCTCCTGTCTCAGCTCCCCAGCAACTGGATTGAAGGCGTGTGCCAGTATGCCTACTTTCAGGGCCAGCACAGCACGAGGTATCAGGGATCAAAGTCAGGACCTTGGGCTTGCCAAGCAAGCGCTTAGACCGCTAAACTATCTCCCCAGCCATGGGCCTCAGTTTTAATTCCCCAAAGGGCACTGAGCTCAGACATAAGGGAAATGTAAGAAGACATTTCCCCCAGTGAAACTGAGATTTTCAAAAGCTACTCCCTCAGAGCAAGCATCCCTGAAAAATCTGATCTATGTCTTACTGCTCCCAAGATCTACAAGAAAAATCCTTCTCACTAAACAGCTGGAGGAACAACAAACACTTACCCTAAGAACTTATAATCAGGAAACCCTCATACATAATTGTAGCACAAATTCCCCCATGGTGCAGACAATACTCAAAGCTCTACGCTGTTAGTGGGAAAAATAGAATCACATCTAACATAGGAGAGCTGGACAAGCTAGCAGTTCTACTTCTGATTTATACCTCTGAAAAGCACTGGCCACGTCTACTACCAGAGGCCATGGATAAGAATGTTCAAAGCGGTGTTATGCCCTGCTCACCTCTGTAATTCGGGGTGGCTTTGGTAACTTCTAACTTTTTCTTTGTCAGTGCTAGAGATTGAACCAGGGCCTTACACATACTAGACAAGTACTCTACCACTAAGCAACATCTGCAACTGTGATTCAAAGCAGCTTTGAACTCACTATGTAACCCACCCTGGGCTTAAACTCATGACCTTCCTCCTGCCTGAATCTCCCAAGTACTGGGACTGCAGGTGCAAGTGCTGTAATTCCAGCACATCTTTAAGGGTCATTCTTAAAGGCAAAACAATAAAGGCCCACAGGCTGAGCCACACATGTGGAAACCTCATGCTTCATCCTACAGCAGTGAAAATGAATAGCAATGCATGCATGTTGTGCACAGAACTGCAACTGTAAAGTTAAGCAAGTTGCAGAATTGACAGTATAATTCCATGTCTAAAATTTTCAAAAATAGGCAAAATTAAACAAGGAACTGAAAAAAAAAATCAAGAAAATGATTATTACAAAAGTCAGAACAGCCGTGGAGACAAAGGGTTTCCATGTGAGGGCACAGAATGCTTACATGGTCCTAACCTTTTACATCATAAACTAGGGGATGGGACATAGGCGTTTGCTTTAAGGTACCTGGCTTAAATATGTCTTCTGTAAGTGTGACATATTTTTCAATAAACAAACATCAAATAGAAAACAAACTAGGCTTAGGGTGCTGCTCAGTGGGAGACTGCTTGCCTACCATTCTTAAGGCTCCAGATTCAATCCCCCTAGAGAGAGAAAAACAGGAGAAAATGGAGAGAGAACTGTGGAGTTGAGCAGTTGAGAGAACTGTGGAGTGCTGTAAACTCAGCACTCTGGGAGGCTGAGGTAGAAGGATCCAAAGTATGAACCCAACTTGGGCAACTTTGTAACTTAACACAAGAGCCCATCTCTAAGTTTTTTAAAAAAGAAAGGACTAGGGATGTAGCTCAGTTCAAAGGTTCTGATTTTAATCTCTAGTAACACACACACACACACACACACACACACACACACACAGTGCAATGCCATACAGCTGTTAAAAAATAAGTGTAGCAGACTCATTTGTGCAGATATGGACCCATTTCCAAGAAAAAGAAAGAGGCCTTGGCAGAGGTATGGGAGAAAAAGGGAGTATAAGGAAAAAAACAAGAATATGTCTATTTTAAATGGACACACTATTTCTAAAAGAACAGACAAGAGAATTTAATTAGAGGTAGCCTTTAGGGAGGGGAACTGGGAACAAAGGATTTTTATACATTTAAATGTTCCAGATGCAGGCAGTACTCAAATAAAATAAGTAACTTTTTAAAGAAGTTAAACACTAACCCTTTGAGTTGACACTCCAGGAATGATCCTAGACTCTGTCAGGCTAAACCTGATAGTTGGCCTATCCAAGCCATGTCCCACAAAGACCTCTTAAAAGGGCTACATCAATGACAGGGCTCCTTGGCTTTGCCAGATTGGCTGATCTGAAACAAAAATCTCAAAGATGCAACAGCTGAAATATTCTTTGGGGCCCATATATCTGGCAGGAATGGCTTTATTTTTCCTCTGTCCCAGAAATGCCCTTAATCTGAAACCCTGTGGGCAATGCCACTAAGCTGGTGTTGTCTCTAGTTGGAGAAACTATCAAGGGACAGAAAACTGTATCAGTACTGTGAGAACAAGAAAGAAAGAGGTCAAACCCATGATGCACACAGCTTTCCCTGGAAGGCAAAGCACACCTTGTGACTTCAGCCTCAAGCTGCTTCCCTCCTGGTAGCAGATGCCTACCTGTCTTTTCTGCTGATCAAACTCCATTCCAATGTTCCGGGAAAGATACCATGCAGATCGGTATTTAGGTGAAGGGATGAGGATGTAGTTTAGCTGCAAAGCTCTTCATCCAAATACTTGAACCATCCCCAGTATCACAAGAAAGAAAGAAAGAAAGAAAGAAAGAAAGAAAGAAAGAAAGAAAGAAAGAAAGAAAGAGAGAGAGAGAGAGAGAGAGAGAAAGAGAGAAAGAGAGAGACAGACTAAAAAACCAGACTCATGTCTTGAACATGGTAAGAAAATTCTAAAAGGTTTTCTCCACCACTAAAAAATGAACAGCAGCCCTAATCCTGATCCTAAGCACTCTCTCGATCGCTCTCTGTCTCTCTCTGTCTCTCTCTGTCTCTCTCTCTCTCTCTCTCTCTCTCTCACACACACACACACACACACACACACACACACACACACACACACACGCTGCATTGCTCAGTGTAAGTATGTCTGCGAGCAGGCAGCTTCAGCCTCAGCCTCTCTCCAGCCATGGACCTCGGGCCCTTGGAATCACAGGAAAAGCTCTCCGCTCCTCTGTGATTAGCACTGCCAAGCCCTCAGCCCTCACAGCCTGACCTCCCCAAGCAACAGGAGGCCCTCACACAGCCCACACTACAGACTCAAGGAAATGATGGCAAACAGATAGTGAAGTAGGAGAATAAGGCAAGAGCCATAGGCACTCAGCTCTAGAATCCGTGCACCCTGCCCGACTTCTCTCCTTCCTGGATGCTGTTTTCTCCAGAAAAGTCCTCAGGCCTTACTGCTCCAGTCTCAATCCACCTCCATTTTCTCAGACTTTTGTCTGGGCTAATAGCCCATCATCTCCCATACCCTATTTCTACTTGCCTCTCTACTTTTCCTCTAATAGGGTCCTACCCACAGCTATATGAATGGGGTCGCTTTCCCAGCTCTATACTTCAAGAGGAAGACAAGGTTGCAAGTGTTCCCCAATTCCTTTCTCAACTTCACCCCAGGAAACTTTCCTTCTACAACCTTTGTATCCACATGTCCCTTACAAAGCAGCTCTTAAACACGCCATGCCTGAATTTTTATTCCATGTTGTGCTGCCCCCCATACTCCCTCCTGATTCCCCCATTCCCAGTCAGCCTGCCCACTATCACCAGAAGTAGTTCCAAAACCCCATTCTCTGCTGGGTTACCAGCTCAGCATGTCAGCAGCTTCTTATGGTCTCCAAACCTGAAAAGCAGCTGAATTCACAGGATGATCCTCCAGCCCTAACACTAACAACTCCCTGCACTGTACCCACTCTTTCCACAGCCTTGACCAAAGCAGGCCCAGACCTCCTCCCTCCTAGACTCCCCACACCCCCTCCTAGGCAGTGAGGCTGGGATTCCACACTCTGCCCATGCCAATCTTTGCTCATTTCCATGATCATCCACGGTGCCAGTGCCTGGGTGCCCTGCCCTCCTCTCACCCAACCCAAATGTGATAGTTTGGGGGCTTGCTTCTCTAGTCAGTCTTTCCTGAGTAATCCCACCCATCAGATATGGTTCTCTCACTCTTCAGGGCTACTGATTTATATTCTGTTCTTCACTAGAATTCCCTGTAGCTGTCCTTCCCTGGGGCCATTACCATGTCACCATTAACATATCCACCAAGTGCCACCATGCCACTACATCATTCCACAAGAGTTATTTCATTTGATCTCTCCCAGTTAACTATCATGAAGATTTCAATTTATAAAAAGCCCCTATTTTATAAATGAAAAAACAAGGCTCAAAGAAGCAAAGGGATTTGGCAGAGGTGACAGTGCTGGCAACAGCCTACACCCAAACTCCACCTGACCCACATGACTCCAGAGCCCGGGCTTGGTGATGCCACTGTGCCACTTCTCTGGTTCTCCTTGTATATTTATGAATTTAGTATCTCACCTGCCCAGAAGCAGCAGTCAAGAAGCAGTCCTCCTCCTGTCTCATATCAACCAGTCATTAAGGACTAAGATGTATTTTGCCTGGACCACAGCAAAGTAATCAAGGGCAAAGGGCCAGCGCCAGGTCTAACAGCATTCAGGAAAGATCTATGCTACCCACAGGACACAGCAAGTGCTCAAGGAAAGAACAATTTCCTATACTACAGCTCAGAAGTAACAGCTATTCTCTTTAAACCAAGCAACTGAAAAAGACATGCCAGACTTTGTAGCTGTCCTTGAGGACTATCAGGAGGACCTGAGATGTATATCAATGATAGAGTGCTTACCTGGCATGAGTGAAGCCCTACCTTGGATCCTAAGCACCACCAGAGAAAAGCAAAAAGGGAAGAGAATCCCTAAAAGTAAAAAAGGATGGAAAAATGCTGTAGGTCAACAAATGTACAGTTATTTTGCAACTAGATGTGGATAGGTGTAGTGAAAAGCCAAGAAGGCTGAGAAAACTCTAAAGGCAGTGGTGATGAACCTATTGGGTATGTGCCACTGTGGGCACCTGGAGCCCTCTATTTCAGCACGTGGGCCAGGTGTATGAGATGTTTATTCTAATCTCAATCTTCAGTATTTAGGTTTAATCTCAGTGTGAGTGCTCTGTGAGAAGTGGTTTTGGCGTTGCAGTTGGGCACTCATCTGTAAAAGGTTCGCTGCCTTAAGGCTTCATTGAAACCATCCTGAGCAGTGGGGCAGGAAGGAGAGCCCACTCAAGTGAGGAGCCTGACTCCCAGGTGGCCACCAGCCAATGTGACAGCGAATGGCTCTAGTGACAGAAGCTGCAAACACCCATCAAGCAGTCATTGTAAGAAGAAAAGTGAGAATTTCTGATTGTTCTTCTCAGTTCTAGGCAGGGAGACATTCTGCAACACATTCTATTAGTCTATGAAATAGCAATATAGCTTAAAGAACCCTAGGGTAGCAACTGAAATTGTTGCTGCTCTTAAAACTTGGCTCTGACTTGAAATTCTGTATCACTTTTTAGTTGTTTTATTTTGTTTTTGTTTTGTTGTGGCTATTTTGTTTTTGATTTTTTTGTCTTTGAAATTAAAAAAAAAAAACTTGGCTCTGACTTGAAATAAAAATTTTAGGGAGGGACAGGGAGATAGCTCAGTGGAATAAGCACTTGCCTGGCAAGCACAGGGTCCTGAGTTCAATCCCTGGTACCACAAAAAAAATAAAGCAAAAAAAAATTTTAGGAGACCACTGTTTTAGACTAAGTTCCTTCCCTGGGGCCCAAAATGCCACCCTAAAAAGCCAAATGGAGTTATTCATGCTAAAATTTCACCAAACTGAAACTAAGTTGTTCTTTTAAACTTCTGAGAAGCTGCCCAATTTCCCAGTTTTAGATGGTAGGATAACGAAGTTCCCTTGACATTAATCCTTAATAACCTATTATTTTTCTACTGTTCTGTTTCACTGTTCCCATCCAATAAAGAATATTGAAATGACCAATGTGGTGGATTGACAACTGGCGATCAACTTGTAACATACCAGCATGGTGCTGGGTGCAGGAGGCCCAGCTGATGATTGTTGCCAGCAGCTTAAGAGGCAAAACTGAAGAAGAGAAAAGCTATTTGAGAAGCTGAACAAACTGTTGGGAAGCTGTTAGGAAGCTTCTGGTTCTCTTGGGCTATTCTGCTGGAGAACCCTGTCATGCTGGCTTTTCTGATAAACTTACCTGTTTTTGTCAGAGGAGGAGTTCAGGACTTTGTTGTTGCTGACAGTTCACTTTAGGGGAGCTCTAGTCTTCATCTTAAGCATTGCTTCCAGGTTCTGGAGTGCAAGATGATGCACTACTACCACAAGAAGCTTGTCGCGTTGGCTTTCCTGATGGGAACTCAGCTGTCCTCTTTATTGGGGGGCTTGGGACCTCTCTGGTGCTGGGGATGGCTCCCCTTTTCAGGGGAGCTTTGGTTCTTACCTTGAGCACTGCTTCTTGGCTCTAGTTCAAATCTCTCAGCCTCTAGTTCAGATCTCTTAGCACAGATCTTTCATTCTACTGGTATAGACTTTCTAGCTTCCACCACTGACCTTTGGGCCTCCCCAGCCCAGATCTGTGAAACATGCCTTCATGAGATATTGTTGTGTGCTGTAGGCTTCCAGTTGGACTTGTGGGAGGCATTGTTATGACATCTAGGTCTTCACTTGGACTCATGAAGAACATTATTGTAGGATCCAGGCCCTCAGCTGGATTCTTTGGTCTTTAGTGTGTGGACAGATTTCCTGGACTCTCATTTTATATATGATTTTTTGGGTGACTATTATATATAATATAAAATATGTGTCCTGTATTGTATTGTATTGTTCCCCTTGCAAAACTCCAAACTACAACCAGTCTAGTCTGCTTTCTGTTTTTGGTTTCTGATTTCTTCAGTCCTTTATGGTCTACAAATCAATCTCTGTTCAGCTCATTGGAAATCTTATTTATTTTATGGAATGAAGTATTACTTGGTTCTTGAATAGGAAATAAAAGCAATTAAGATCTTTAAACTATGTAATTGTTGCAATTTTTTCTGTTAGAGAAAGACTTTATTATGCAGAACTCACCTTGTAGCCCAGGCTGGTCTCAAATTCACGTCAATCCTCCTGCCTCAGCCTCCTAAGTACTAGGATTACTGGCATGTGCCACCAGGCCCAACTTATACTTTTGTCCTCTGAAAGGCTCTTCATAAAGGAAGCTGAATGAGCCACCAAATTTCACTGAGCCTCAAAACTGTCATCTATGACACAAAACTACCACCTTAACCATGGTCTTAACCAGTCCCAGGGAGAACTGCTCACTGAAATGCTAAAGCTACAAGTTCTGCACATACAGGAACAGCATCAACAACAGAAGCAATAGAAAATCAGCAGTCAGCTCCATGGGGGATTCTGGGGTACACTGATTATGATCAGATCTCAATATTTGTTGAGACCTGAATGGCTGCCTAGGGTGAGGGTGATCATAGCTAACAGACTGGAAACACAGTAGCAACCCTTTTCTGATATACATTTTGGTGATTTCTCACTTTCTGCTATAAAAACACTGACCTAAAGACTTCATTAGGCAAGGCATGGTGGTGGTGCATGCCTATAAAATCCCAGCACTCGGGGGGAAGATCACTGTAAGGAAGAATCACTGTGAGAAGGATCACCATGAGTTCAAACTACATAGTGAGGCCCTATCCTCAAAAACAAAACAAGATAAGGGCTGGTGAGATAGCTCAGCCAACTAAGCACCTGCTTAGGCAAGCGCTGAGTCAGCTATTGAGACTGGGCATGGTGGTGCATGCCTGTAATCCCACCGCTGGGGAGGCTGAAAACAGGAGGATCACTATGAGTCCAAGCTGCATAGTGAGACTCTGTATCAAATACATTTAAAAGAAAAAGAAACAAAGGGCATAAAGAACTTCATCTGGGGACTGGGGAGATAGCTCAGTAGAATAAGTACTTGCCTGGGGGCCTGAGCTCGATCTCTGGTTCCTGGTGGGGGGGAGGGGTTAAAAAAAAAAAAAAGGAACCTCATCTATCCGTTTGTCTCATTAATCTTTGGGTTATATTTCTAGAACTAGAGCTGCTATCAACACTTTTAACCTTTCCTGCATTTCCTGCCATTTAGTATCTGATCATACAATAAAACACATTTTCACCTGAGTGGAGAGTCTGTGCGCCAAGACATTGGTCCTATGATTTAATGCAGAACTGTCCCTGGGTATCTGAGAGGGACTGGTTCCATGATCCCACTGAGGTATCCACAGCTGCTCAAGTTCTTCATATAAAAAAAATATTTGCATGTAACCTACACACATCCTCCAAATATTCTAAATCATCTCCAGATTATCCACGATACCTAATACAATGTAAATGCTAAGTAAATAGTTGTAATACTGTATTATTTAGGGAACACTGACAAGAGAAAAAAAAGTCTGTACATATTGAATACAGACAATTATTTTTCAGATATTTTCAGTTTGAGACTGGTTGGATCTATGGACATGGAAATGCAGAGATGGAGGGTCAACAGTGTTCTTGGAAGCTATTTACCTCACAGTGCCAGTCCTTTATGACCTGAAGGGGAACACAAAGCCACAAATAAGGAGGAACTATCTTTAAAACTACAACCTGGGAGTGGGGCCACACACTTGTAATCCCAGAACCTTGGGGGCCAAGGCAAGAGGTTTCCAAGTTTGAGCCCAGCCTGGGCAACTGTGAGATTTAGTGAGACCCTGTCTCAAAGTTAAAAATAAAAACCATGAGTGGATGTACACATCTGTAATACAAGCACTCAAGAGGCTGAGGCAAGAGGGTTGATTTGAGTTCAAAGCAAGCTACTTACTGAGTTCAAGGCCAGTCTCAACTATATAGTGAAACCCCTATCTCAACAAAATTACAAATTAAAAAAGCAGCCAGGGACGTAGCTCAGTGTGAAGGATCTTGGTTCAACCCTGGTACACACACACACACACACACGCACACATACACAAACACACACACACACCAGCACACACATGCAAAATGAAGGTGGACTCTTACCTAATATCATAAAGTCCTTACTATCTATGAAGGACATAATAGAAGACCTCCAGTGGATGCTTGAAACCTCAGTATCTAGAACTCTACATGTTCTAATTTTTCCTATATGTACAAGGGGTGATCAAAATGTAAAGAAAGGGCTGGCCTGATAGCTCAGCAGACTAAAGCACCTGCTTAGGCAGAACACAGTGGCCAAGGTTTGATCCCCAGCAAGCCATGCCGGTGATTGAGATCAGGTGTGGTGGTGTTCACCTGTAATTCCAGCACTTGGGAGGCTGAAAACAGGAGAATCACTACAAGTGCAAACTATGTAGTAAGACCCTATAGACCCTATAAACTCTGTTCTAAATACAGAAGAAAAAAAAAGCAAGGAAAATGGTTAATTTAAAAAAAAAAAAAAACCTGTTACAGTAAAAGACACATTATAGGGGCCAGTGAGATAGCTCAGTGGAATAAGGCTTGCCTGGCAAGTGCAAGGTCCTGAGTTTGATCCCTGG
>PVKN010001065.1:22655-58225 GCA_004027915.1 Capromys pilorides | reverse complement strand
GTTAGGGTTAGGGTTAGGGTTAGAGTTATCGTTAGGGCTAGGGTTAGGGTTAGGGTTAGGGTTAGAGTTATCATTAGGGCTAGGGTTAGGGTTAGGGTTAGGGTTAGCATTGGGGTTAGGGATAGCGTTGGGGTTAGGGATAGCGTTAGAGTTAGGGTTAGGGTTAGCGTTACAGTTAGGGTTAGGGTTAGGGTTAGGGTTATCATTAGCGTTAGGGTTAGGGCTACTGTAATGGTTACATTTAGGGTTAGCATTAGGGTTAGGGATAGCGATAGAGTTAGGGTTAGCGTTATGGTTAGGGTTAGGGTTAGGGTTACAGTTAGTTTTAAAGTTAGGGTTAGGGTTAGGGTTAGCATTCGGGTTAGGGTTAGGGTAAGCATTAGGGTTAGGGTTAGCATTAGGGTTAGGGATAGCGTTAGACTTAGGGTTAGGGTTAGCTTTACAGTTACAGTTAGGGTTAGGGTTAGCGATAGCGTGAGGCTTAGGGTTAGGGTTAGGGTTAGCATTAGGGTTAGCGATAGCATTAGAGTTAGGGTTAGGGTTAGCGTTACAGTTACAGTTAGGGTTAGGGTTAGCGATAGCCTTAAGCTTAGGGTTAAGGTTACCATTAGGGTTAGGGTTAGGATTAGCATTAGGGTTAGGGATTGCGTTAGCGTTAGGGTTAGGGTTAAGTTTAGGGTTAGGGTTAGCTTTACAATTAGGGTTAGGTTTAGGTTTAGGGTTAGGGTTACGGTTAGCGTGTTTCTTCATTCACTGACACTGTGGCTTTGGGATGGCTGCTCTGAAAGAAGAATTCACTGTTAGTAACAGAAAGCACAGACCAAAATCTCCCTGTGCTCTTCCTAGGGAATGAGAGAATTGTAAGTACGTCTAGTGCCCTTGAACCCATAAGAACGAATGGGAAAGAAAGAGGACTTGTGCAGTTTCTCAGTAGTTATAGTTGAAAGTGAAGCAACTTCACAAATGCTTTTACTCAGCAAACTGCATGCTTTGATACAATTGGGATACTGTTCCTTTGAGAAATACATCTGCATCCAAAGTGAAATTTCAGATGAATATCGGTGTGTAAGGCTGAGAAAAGGCTTAGGTGTTTCTACCACCACACACACTGTGGAGTGTAGCTGGCCGCTCTGTAAGGAGAATTTACTGTTAGAAAAAGAAAGCAGAGAACAAAATCCCTGTGCTGTTCTAAGGAACGGAGTGAGTTCCCAGTATCTGTACCGCCCTTGCATCCATCACGATGAATGTGACAGAAAGAACACTTGTGCAGTTTTCGAGAAGTAATAGTTGAAATGGAAGCAACTTCACAAATGCTTTTACTCACCAAACAATACGCTTTGAAACACTTGGTATACTGTTCCTTTTGGAATCACATTCGTATCCAAAGGGAATTTTCAGCTGGAGTTCTGTGCATAGGTAAAGCAGAGAAAACACTGTCTTAATTAGGGTTAGCGTTATGGTTACGGTTAGGGTTAGGGTTAGAGTTAGCGTTAAAGTCAGGGTTAGGGTTAGGGTTAGCGTTAGGGTTAGGGTTAGGGTAAGGGTTAGGGTTAGGGTTAGGGTTAGAATTAGGGTTAGGGATAGCGTTAGAGTTAGGATTAGGGTTAGCGTTACAGTTACAGTTAGGTTACGATTAGCGATAAGGTTAGGCTTAGGGTGAGGGCTAGGGTTAGGGTTAGGGTTAGGGTTAGGGTTAGCATTAGGGTTAGGGATAGCGTTAGCGTTAGGGTTAAGGTTAGGGTTAGGGTTAGCGTCACAATTAGGATTAGGTTTAGGGTTAGGGTTAGGATTAGAGTTAGCATGTTTCTGCATTCACTGACACTGTGGCTTGGGGCTGGATGCTCTGAAAGAAGAATTCACTGTTAGTAACACAAAGCACACAGCAAAATCGCTGTGCTGTTCTTAGCGAAAGAGAAGTTTACAAGTATCTCTACCACCCGTGAACTCATAGGAATGAATGGGAAAGAAAGAACACTTGTGCAGATTCTGTGCAGTAACAATTGAAAGTGAAGCAACGTCACAAATGCTTTAATTCACCAAAAGGCATGCTGTGAAACACTTGCCATACTGATCCTTTTAGGATGACATCCGTACCCAAAGTGAATTGTCAGCTGGAGTTCTGTGTTCAGCTGAACCGCAGGAAAGACTTTGGTGTTTCTACGTTCACACACATTGTAGAGTTCAGCTGGATGCTGTGTAATGAGAACTCACTGTTAGAAAGAGAAAGCACACAACACAATCAATGTGCTGTTCTTAGGGAAAGAGAAGTTTACAAGTACCTCTACAACCCCTGCACCCATAGGAATGAATGGGAAAGAAAGAACACTTGTGTAATTTCTGTGCAGTAACAGTTGAAAGTGAAGCAACTTAACAAATGCTTTAACTCATCAAAGGGTATGCTGTGAAACACGTGGGATACTGTTCCTTTTAGAATGACATCCGTACCCAAAGTGAATTTTTAGCCGGAGTTCTGTGTTTAGCTAAACAAGAGAAAAAACTTTGGTGTTTCTACCTTAACACACATTGTGGAGTTGAACTGGCTGCTGTGTAATGAGAACTCACTGTTAGAAACAGAAAGCACACAGCAGAATCGATGTGCTGTTCTTAGGGAAAGACAAGTTCACAAGTATCTCCACCACCCTTGCATCCATAGGAAAGAATGGGAAAGAAAGAACACTTGTGCAGTTTCTGTGCAGTAAGAGTTGAAAGTGAAGCAAATTCACAAATGCTTTAACTCACCAAAGGGTATGCCGTGAAACACTAGGCATACTGTTCCTTTTAGAATGACATCCGTATCCAAAGTGAATTTTCAGCTGGAGTTCTGAGTTTAGCAAAACTGGAGAAAAGACTTTGGTGTTTCTACCTTCACACACATTGTGGAGTTGAGCTGGCTGCTGTGTAATGAGAACTCACTGTTAGAAACAGAAAGCACACAGCAGAATCGCTCTGCTGTTCTTAGGGAAAGAGAAGTTCACAAGTATCTCTAGCGCCCTTGCATCCATAGGAAAGAATGGGAAAGAAAGAACACTTGTGCAGTTTCTGTGCAGTAACAGTTGAAAGAGAAGCAACTTCACAAATGCTTTAACTCACCAAAGGGCATGCTGTGAAACACTTCGGATACTGTTCCTTTTAGAATGACATCCGTACCCAAACTGAATTTTCAGCTGGAATTCTGTGTTTAGCAAAACCGGAGAAAAGACTTTGGTGTTTCTGCCTTCGCACACATTGCGGAGTTGAGCTGGCTGCTGTGTAATGAGAACTCACTATTAGAAACAGAAAGCGCACAGCAGAACTGCTGTGCTGTTCTTAGGGAAGAGGAGTTTACAAGTATCTCTACTGCCCTTGGACCCATAGGAATGAATGGGAAAGAAAGAACACTTGTGCAGTTTCAGTGCAGTAGCAGCTGAAAGTGAAACAACTTCACAAATGCATTAACTCACCAAAGGGCATGCTGTGAAACACTTGGCATACTGTTCCTTTTAGAATGACATCCGTACCCAAAGTGAATTTTCAGCTGGACTTCTGTGTTTAGCAAAACCGGAGAAAAGACTTTGGTGTTTCTACCTTCATACACATTGTGGAGTTGAGCTTGCTGCTGTGTAATGAGAACTCACTGTTAGAAACAGAAAGCACACAACAGAATCGCTTTGTTTTTCTTAGCCATAGAGAAGTTTACAAGTATCTCTACAACCCTTGCACCCATAGGAATGAATGGGAAAGAAAGAACACTTGTGCAGTTTCTGTGCAGTAACAGTTGAAAGTGAAACAACTTCACAAATGCATTAACTCACCAAAGGGCATGCTGTGAAACACTTAGGATACTGTTCCTTTTAGAATGAAATCCGTACCCAAAGTGAGTTTTCACCTGGAGTTCTCTGTTTAGCTAAACTGGAGAAAAGACTTTGGTGTTTCTACCTTCACACACATTGTGGAGTTGAGATGGCTTCTGTGTAATGAGAACTCACTGTGAGAAACAGAAAGCACACACAAGAATCTCTGTGCTCTTCTTAGGGAAAGAGAAGTTTACAAGTATCTCTACCTCCCTTGCTCCCACAGGACTGAATGGGAAAGAAAGAACACTTGTGCAGTTTCAGTGCAGTAGCAGTTGAAAGTGAAGCAACGTCACAAATGCTTTAACTCACCAAAGGGCACGCTGTGAAACATTTGGCATACTGTTCTTTTTAGAATGACATCCGTTCCCAAAGTGAATTTTCAGCTGGAGTTCTGTGTTTACCTGAACCGGAGAAAAGACTTTGGTGTTTCTACCTTCACACACACTGTGGAGTTGAGCTGGCTGCTGTGTAATGAGAACTCACTTTTAGAAACAGGATGCACACAGCAGAATCGCTGTGCTGTTCTAAGCGAAAGTGAAGTTTACAAGTATCTCTACCGCCCTTGCATCCATAGGAAAGAAAGGGAAAGAAAGAACACTTGTGCAGTTTCTGTGCAGTAAGAGTTGAAAGTGAAGCAACTTAACAAATGTTTTAACTTACCGAAGGGCATGCTGTGAAACACGTGGCACACTGTTCCTTTTAGAATGAAATCCGTACCCAAAGTGACTTTTCAGCTGGACTTCTGTGTTTAGCTAAACCGAAGAAAAGACTTTGGTGTTTCTACCTTCACTCACATTGTGGAGTTGAGCTGGCTGCTGTGTAATGAGAACTCACTGTTAGAAACGAAAAGCACACAGCAGAATCGCTGTGCTGTTCTTAGGGAAAGAGAAGTTCACAAGTATCTCTATCGCCCTTGCACCCAAAGGACCGAAAGGGAAAGAAAAAACACTTGTGCAGTTTCTGCGCAACAACAGTTGAAAAGGAAGAAACTTTCTAAATGCTTTAACTCACCAAAGGGCATGCTGTGAAACACATATGATACTGTTCCTTTTAGAATGACATCCGTACCCAAAGTGAATTTTCAGCTGGAGTTTTGTTTTTAGCAAAACCGGAGAAAAGACTTTGGTGTTTCTACCTTCACACACATTGTGGAGTTGACCTGGCTGCTGTATAATGAGAACTCACTTTTTGAAATAGAAAGCACACAACAGAATCGCTGTACTGTTCTTAGGGAAAGAGAAGTTCACAAGTATCTCTACCGCCCTTGCATCCATAGGAAAGAAAGGGAAAGAAAGAACACTTGTGCAGTTTCTGTGCAGTAACAGTTGAAAGTGAAGCAACTTCACAAATGCTTTAACTCACCAAACCGCATGTTGTGAAACACTGGGGATACTGTTCCGTTTAGAATTACATACGTATCCGAAGTGAATTTTCAGCTGTAGATCTGTGTTTAGCTAAACCGTTGAAAAGGCTTTGGTGTTTGTACCTTCACAGATATTGTGGAATTTGCCTGGCGGCAGTGTAATGTGATATCACTGTTAGAAACAGAAAGCACACAGCAGAATCCTTGTGCTGTTCTTAGGGAAAGAGAAGTTTACAAGAATCTCCAATGCCCTTGCACCCGTAAGTATGAATGGGAAAGAAAGAACACTTGTGCAGTTTCTGTGTAGTAATAGTTGAAAGTGAAGCAACTTCACAAATGCTATACCTCACTAAACCGCATGCTGTGACGCACTGGGCACGCAGTTCCGTTTAGAATTACATACGTACTCAAAGTGAATTTTCAGCTGGAGTTATGTGTTTAGCTAAACCGGAGAAAAGGCTTTCGTGCTTCTACCAAAACAGACATTCTGGAGTTTAGCTGCCTGCTCTGTAATGAAAATTCACTGTTAGAAACAGAAAGCACACAGCAGAATCCCTGTGCTGTTCTTAGGGAAAGAGAAGTTTACAAGTATCTCCACCACCCTGGCACCCATAAGAATGAATGGGAGGGAAAGAACACTTGTGCAGTTTCTGTTCAGTAATAGTTGAAAGGGAAACAACTTCACAACGCTTTAACTCACCAAAGGGCATGCTGTGAAACACTTGGGAAACCATTCCTTTTAGAATTACATCCATATCCAAAGTGAATTTTCAGCTGGAGTTCTGTGTTTAGCTAAACCAGAGAAAATGGTTTGGTTTTTCTACCTTCACAGACATTGTGGAGTTTATCTGGCTGTTGTGTAATGAGAATTCACTGTTAGAAACAGAAAGAACACAGCAAAATCCCTGTGCTGTTCTTAGGGAAAGAAACGTTTACAAGTATCTTTGCCGCCCTTGCACCCGTAAGAATGAATGGGAAAGAAAGAACACTTGTGCAGTTTCTGTGTAGTAACAGCTGAAAGTAAAGGAACTTCCCAAATGCTTTAACTCACCAACCTGCATGCTGCAAAACACTGGGGATACTGTTCCTTTTAGAATTACATCCATATCCAAAGTGAATTTTCACCTGTACTTCTGTGTTTAGCTAAACCGGAGAAAAGGCTTTGGTGTTTCTACCAAAACTGACGTTGTGGAGTTTAGCTGGTTGCTGTGTAATGAGAATTCACTGTTATAATCAGAAAGCACACAGAAGAATGCCTGTGCTCTTCTTAGGGAAAGAGAAGTTTACAAGTATCTCAACCACCCTTGCACCCATAAAAATGAGTGGGAAAGAAAGAACACATGTGCAGTTTCTGTGTAGTAATATTTGAAAGTGAAGCAACTTCACAATGCTTTAACTCACCAAACTGCATGCTGTAAAACACTGGGGATAGGGTTCCTTTTAGAATTACCACCATAACTAAAGTGAATTTTCAGCTCGAGTTCTGTGTTTAGATAAACTGGAGAAAAGGCTTTGGTGTTTCTACCTTCACAGATATTGTGGAGTTTACCTGGCGGCAGTGTAATGTGATATCACTGTTAGAAACAGAAAGCACACAGCAGAATCCCTGTGCTGTTCTTAGGCAAAGAGAAGTTTTCAAGAATCTCCAATGCCCTTGCACCCATAAGTATGAATGGGAAAGAAAGAACACTTGTGCAGTTTCTGTGCAGTAATAGTTCCAAGTGAAGCAACTTCACAATGCTTTAACTCACCTAACCGCATGCTGTGAAACATAGGGGATTCTATTTCATTTAGAATTACATCCGTATCGAAAGTGAATTTTCAGCTGGAGTTTTGTGTTTAGCGAAACCGTAGAAAAGGCTTTGGTGTTTCTACCTTCACAGACATTGTGGACTTTACCTAGCTGCTATGTAATGAGAATTCACTCTTAGAAACAGAAAGCACACAGCAGAATCCCTGTGCTCTTCTTAGGGAAAGAGAAGTTTACAAGTATCTCTACCGCCCTTGCACCCATAAGAATGAATGGCAAAGAAAGAACACTTGTGCAGTTTCTGTGCAGTAATAGTTGAAAGGCAAGCAACTAGACAAATGCTTTAACCCAAGAAACCGCATGCTGTGAAACACTGGGTATACTGTTTCTTTTAGTATTACATCCGTATCAAAAGTGAATTTTGAGCTGGAGTTCTGTGTTTATCTAAAACGGAGAAAAGGCTTAGGTGTTTCTACCTTCACAGACATTGTGGAGTTTAGCTGGCTGCTGTGTAATGAGAATTCACTGTTAGAATCAGAAAGCACACAGCAGAATCCCTGTGCTGTTCTTAGAGAAAGAGAATTTTACAAGTATCTCCACCTCCCTTGCACCCTTAAGAATGAATGGGAAGGAAAGAACACTTGTGCAGTTTCTGTGCAGTAATAGTTCAAAGTGAAGCAACTTCACAATGCTTTAACTCACCAAACCGCATGCTTTGAAACACTTTGGATACTGTTTCTTTTAGAATTATGTCCGTATCCAAGTGAATTTTCAGCTGCAGTTCTTTTTTTAGCTAAACCAGAGAAAAGGCTTTGGTGTTTCTACCTTTGCAGACATTGTGGAAATTAAAGGTTTTGTTCTTTTTTTTAAATTTCCTTTACACCAACAGAGACACAGAAGACCTTCACGGTGGATCCTACAGAACACTGAGGAAAGCAAAGGCCCTGGAGGATGGCAAGACCTTCCGTGTTCACGGGTAGACAGAAGGAATAGTAGTCACATGTCCATATCACCAAAAGAAATCTGCAGAGTCAATGCAACTCCCAGTCCAATGAACACTCTTCACAAAACTAAAAAAGAAAATCTAAAATTCATATGGAAACACACACACACACACACACACACACACACACACACACACACACGCCAAAGCAATCCTCACCCCCTCTCCCACAAAAGTGAGGTTGAATTCTTCACAAAACTGGAGAAAATAAGGGCCAGGGACATAGCTCCATGTCATAGCGCCTATCTGGCAAGCATGAAGTCCTTAGTTTGATTCCTAGTACAAAAATAAAATAAAATAAGAACAATCCTAATACTGACTTTCTTTCTTTCTTTTATTTTACACCACTTGTCTCTCCAGCAACAATCCTACCATTTGTATGGGACTAGAAGAAACCCACATCAGCAAAGCCAGTTCAGGGCAACGAGAGCAGAATGAAGCCATCGCCAGCCCAGACTTCAGTCAGCATAACAGACATGCAGTGACTGAGAACAGCACAGCACTCACACAAAACAGACAAATAGCAGATCAGTGGGGCATAACCGAGGATACACAGATGCCTCCAGGCCCAGTCAACCAGCTCATCTTTGACAAAGAGGCCAAAAACTTGTACTGAAAGAAAGGCGGCCCCTTTCGCAGGGGGTGCTGGGAAAACTGGCTGCGTACATGCGACAGAAGGTCCTGGACCCATATATCTCACCCCATACTAATCTAAACTCAAAATGGACCAAAGATCCAAGTATTAGAACTGAAACAGTTAGCCTGCCAAACAATAAAAGAAGCAAAGCTTTTGAAGGCACAGGCAAGCTTTTCTGAACAGAATCCAACTGCAGAAGAAATAGCTACAGAAAGGGTCATAGCAAATTAAAACTCTTCTGTTTATCAAAGGAAACAACCAACAGAGTAAAGAGACAACCTGGAAATGGGAGAAAGAATGCCAGCTAAACCCCAGACAGAGGCCAAATATCTAGAACATATAAACAACTAAAAAATTGACACCAGCAAAATAACACTCAGTGTGTCACTGAAATGAATGGACATTCCTCAAATGAAGAAGTACAGATGAATACATGAAAAAATGGTCACCTTCACTATAGAAATACAAATTAAAACAGCACTGAGGTTCTGAGGATCTTCTGAGTTCAAGGCCAGCCTGACTACATAAGGAGACTCTGTCTCGAAGAGAAAAACAAACAAAAACCACTGATTTCAAATTATACTACAAAGTCATAGTTACAAAAACAGCATGGCACTGGCACAAAAACAGACACATAAAGCAGTGATACAGCACATAGGGCACAGAAAACCATGAAACTTCAGCCATCTGATTTTGCACAAAGGAGCCAAAAGTGTGTGTTGGAGGAGGGATATTTTCTGTAGCAAATGGTGCTAAGACAACTGCATACCTATATATAGAAGATTGAGACTGGGTCTTTATCTCTCACACTAAATAAATATCAATTCAAAGCAGATTACAGGTACAGGTATAAGACTTAAAACTTTGAAACTGCTAAAAGAAAACATACAGGAAATACTTGAAGTCATAGACAAAAGACAGAGGCTTCCTGAATCAAACTTCACTAGCATAGGAAGTCAGAGTGAGTATCAACAAATGGGACCATGGCAATGTAAAATGTCCTCACAACACAGGAGACAACTAAGAGATAAAACACAGCCTACGGAATGGTTGGGCATTATTGCCATCCACTGTTCCGACAGAAGATTAATATAAAAAAATCAAAGGATTTGACACTAAAAACTCACATAAACTGGGTCGTGGTGGCACATGTCTGTAGTCCCAGCACTTGGGAGGCTGAGGCAGGAGGATCAGTGTGAGTTCGAGATCAGCTTGGGCTGCAAAAATGTGCTCAAAGCTAGCCTGAACTGCATAGTGAGAGCCTATCTCAAAAAGACAAAAAATAAAAAATAAAAAACCTCACATAGCCCAATCAATAAATGGGCAAAAGAATAGAAGAGACACTTCTCAAAAAGTACAAATGACCAATAAGTATATGAAAAAAGTTCCATATTTTTAGTCATTTTTAGTCACTAGGGAAATTCAAATCAAAACTACCTTGAGATTTCAGCTCACTCCAGTCAGAATGGCTGTCATTAAGAATACAAACACTGCCCTGCCCCTGCGGCATACTGAGACTGGGCGTGCCTGTAATCCCAGCTCTTGGGAGGCTGCATACAGGAGGATCACTACGAGTCTGATCTAATAGTGAGACCCTGAACACCCTATAGACCCCTCCCTAAAATACAAAAAAAAATACAAACACCAGGAAGATCTAGCAAGTGGAACAGCATGGCAACATCGTGGGGTGTGCCTGAGCAGGGAGGCCCGCAAACGAGTAGACGTCTTCAAACAAAATCTTTTTCAGAAGGCTGAGGAATTCCTCTACAGATTTTTGCCACAGAAAATCATATACCTGAGTCACCTCTTGCATGAGGACTGCCTCCATGTGACAGACTTGACCTCGCTTCAGGCCCCACTGGCCATCTCTATCTATCCCAGACCCTCCACCCAAGGATGACCAGATGGAAACAGATAAGCAGAAGAAAGAAGCCCCTAAGTGTGGCTTTCTCCCTGGGAATGAGAAACTCCTGACCCTGCTTGCTCTGGATAAGACAGAAGTATGGACTCTCAAAGAGAAGTGCATTCTAGAGATTGTATGGATCCAGCACCTGATCCCCAAGATTAAGGATGGAAATGATTTTGGGATAGCAATCAGGAGAAAGTTCTAGAAAGGGTGAATGCAGTCAAGACCAAAGTAGAAGACTTCCAGACGACCACTTCCATGTACTTCTCAGAACGTGGAGACGCTGTGGCCAAGACCTCTAAGGAGAACCCTGTAATAGATTGTCCGGCCCTGGTATATGAGAGAGATAGGCAGCCTGTGGGAATCCCAGGACCACGGTGCTGGACCTGAGGACCTTCTATGCAGAGCTTTATCATATCGGCAGCAGCAACCTGGGGAAAATTGTCAACCCAAAGGGTGAGGAGAAGCCATCTATGCATTGAGCCCATGACTAGAGGAAAAATAAATGACCTATTCTTTGTTAAAAAAAAAAAAAATGCAAACATCAAAGAATCCTGAAAAGCTTGTCAGGAACACTTTTCTGCATATCTAGAGGAAACGTAAATTAGGACAGACCCCATGGAAATCAGTCAAGGGTTCCTCAAAACACTGAAAATAGAGTCACCATTTGACCCATCTTTGATATTTCTTGGTGTATATACGAAGGAGTTATAGTCCACATACTACAGGGATACCAACATATTTATTTTGACATGATTCACAACAGTCAAGATAGGTAAATAATTTCAGTGTCCATTCAGCCATGAAGAAGATCAAAGTTGTGTCTTTTTCAGACAAATGGATGGAAGTGGAGATCATTGTATCTAGCAAAGTGAGCCAGTCTCAGAAAGACAAGCATTGCGTGTCCTCTCCAATGTGTGGAGCCTAAAGAAGACCACGTGAAAGCAGAAGGGAGACCACTGTTAGCCAAGAGGAAGAGAATAAGGGGGCAGCGGTGGCTCAGGAGGGACCGGTAATGAGGGGTGCAGGTGACAGAAATAGATGCATTGAAACTCAGTATTTTGCAAAATTAATAATAAAGTATATTGGGCCAGCAAGATAGCTCAGCAGTCTAAAGCGCCTGCTTAGGCAAGCTTAGGCAACCACAGGGACCGCGATTCGATCCCCGGCACCACATGCTGTGCCAGCCCCACCCCTCGGGCAGGCTGAGCAGGCCATGACATAAATAAATAAATAAATAAATAAATAAATAAATAAATAAAGTGTAACATAATAGTAAAGTATATTAATAAACAAAATTGTAAAATGCCTTCAGTGGTTTTGTGTGTTTCTAAGTGAAAATTGAACTCCTCTGTGTGGCTTTCTGAGCATCTCCCTCATGGCGCCATCTTGGCTTTTCATTTGCTCCAAGTCCCCCCACCCACCACTCTCCCACTCCCCCCACCCCAACTCCTGTCAGTCCCGTCAGTGCTCCTGAGACCTGGTTCCTCATGGACCAGAAGAAAGGGTCACTGGGGCTGGGGATATAGCTCAGTGGAGGAAATGCCTGCCTGGCAAGTGCAAGGTCTTTAGTTGGATTCTTAGTACCACCAAAAACAAAAAAAAAAAAAAAGGGGGAGCTCATAGGCTTTGGGGGTGTTGGCACCTGCTTCCCAAAGTGGTTTCTAGGTTCTTCTTGTCCTTAGCAAGTAGTTGGTCAAAATAAACACAAAAGGTAGCAGAGTTTTGTTAAAGGTAGGAAAAGAAACAGGTCCTGCAGAGAAGATCTGAACCAAGCAAAAGCAGGAAGAGAAGCGCACTCTGCAGCGCAAGGACGACCAACCAGGAGACGGAGCATGGTGGCCCACCCCCGGCGCAGCCACCCTTGGGTTGTCACCCACTCCTAGGCTGACGTCAGCCCTATTGCAGACTGCTCCAGTTCTCTCGAGAAGTCCTCCTCGAGCTTTAGGAATCGTTGTGAATTAACAGGTCACGCCTGCTTCCCAGGCCAGCTTTCCCACCCTTCCATTTTCTGCCTCAAAGGGACAGGAACTGCAGAGCCAATGAGGCCACAGTTGGAGGTTTCCACATCTCTAAAATTAGGGTTTACATTTTGATCCTGCAGAGTTACCATATACATCACACGGAGTTAAGCACACAAGAGGAAACCCCTATATGGAAATTATTGTTGTTGCTGTATTGTCGTTGTTACTATTGCCTGATTATTCAGATCCTTTATGACCTTCAAAGACTTTCCAAGGCCCAGGCACAGTAACGCTATCAGTGGTCAGTCATGCTGAGAGATGTTTCCTAACTAGGTAGGAAACATGGCGAAAGAGATGGCATAGTCTGGGCACCTCTTTAAAGTAGGAAACAGTGTTTTAAAATCGACATTTCCAATCCTAGGTTCACAGTCCAGCTTTCCATCTAAGTGACTCCGGGCAGGTCACCTGCCTCAGTTTCCCCATTTGTGAAGTGGGACAGCACTAATAAGAACAGCGTCCACACAGAGTGGCTATGCAGCCTCAGTGGAGTAAGAGTGCCTGGCACATGGTAGCTGCTTATTTTTATTTTAGGCAGATTCTCACTATGTAGCTCATTCTGGCTTTGAATTAACCTGCAGTGAGCCTCCTGCCTCAGCCTCCTGAATGCGAGGATCATAAGTGTGCACCACCTCACCTGGCCAGTGGCTATTTAATCATTGTGTATTGACTGAATAGCTCACAGACCAGAAAGCAAGTCGTTGTGGAGAGGAGGCCAGCTGGTGCAAGATAGCCCTGGTCCTCACTGTGAAAACTCCACTTCGAAATACAGGGCGGGTTCTGAGGGGTCTCCATGGGTAGAGCACCACAGTAAAATAAAGTAGCTGTAGCCAAAGTTGTTCTCAGAATGCTATGAACGCAGGCAGGAAGCCCTAACCCGCCAGGGGTGCCTAATGGGACCTACAGGTGAATGCCCACCCTGAGATCGCCCTAAGATGAACCACTGCTTTATCCAGTCCACAAGAAGGGATGGAGACAGGCAAAGGCCGCCCTCCAAGTGCTTTGGCATTCCAGGAATTTAGGATTTGCAAACCACAAACCACCTGCTTTTATCACCCTGTCTTGGAGCAGGAGAAACTTTGGCAGGCAACTGGGCTGTCAGGCAGGCAGCTCGGCAGCTTGGCAGCTTGGCAGCTCAGCAGCTTGGCAGCTTGGAGAGGTTACCCCGGCTCAAGCAGCAGTTTCCCTGCAGAGGTAGTTCAAACTCAGACTCCCTGTCTCCCAGCTCCATGCTTCCCCTGGGGCAGGATGGGGGGTGTACACCAGTGATCCCAGCCCTCCAAGTGGCCGAGGCAGGAGGGTAGAAAGTGTGTGTGTGTGTGTGTGTGTGTGTGTGTGTGTGTGTGTGTGTGTGTGTCTGTGTGTATGTGTTGTGGTGGTACTAGGGATTGAACTCAGGACCCTGCACTTGTCAGGCAAGCACTTATTCTGCTGAGCTATCTCCCCAGACCCCCTTTCAGATTTTTTTTTTTAGGAGGGTAGAAAGTTTAGACCCAGCCTGAGCAACTGAATGATTTAGTGCCTCAAAAAAGATGCAAAGGAGCTGCCTCAGACAGTAGAGAGTACTCCAGCAACTAGATGTAGGTTTGTTTATTTGTTTATTTATTGAGACAGAGTCTCACTGTGCAGCACAGGCTGGTCTCAGAGTCCTCCTGCCTCAGCCTCCCGAGCACTGGGATTACAGGAATTCACCACTATACCCAGCAACAGGCAAGCAGATTTTAAAGCTTCTGCTCCACCCTGTGACTGAGGGATGGATTTCCCTCCAGCTGACAAGGCTGTCTGAGTTTACAGAAAGGGGTCCAAGCCATTAGAGGAAAAGGAGGCCCTGATGCTGCATCCTCACTGTGCTAGGCACCCCAGCACCCTAGCCCCTCCCAGTACTCCGAGGGAGGAGAGTGCCTATGCCCTCCCGCCTCTTGTGGTTTCCCTCTGCAGCTATGCAACGCTACTTGGGCGGGCCCTGCTGCTACTTCTCATAACACAGGTGATTCTCGCGTCTCTACCACTACGGCTGAAGGACAGGAGCTGGCCTGTGTCCCAGCCACCTCGCCTACCCGTCATGTCACATCAGCCATCTGCAGTGGCAGTGCTCCTTGTGACCCTAGCTGGTAAGTGACAAACCCCATTTTCTGGGGTGTCCCTGCTGCTCTTTGTAAACCTAAGTGGCCTCGGGTGCCCCAGCCATTGCTTCTGCTGCCTAAATGCTTAGCCAGAGACCTGCTCCTTCTCCAGGAAGGCGCCCTGTCCCTGGCATGTAAGTCATGCTGGACTTTTTATGAGGGAACATTTGTAGAAATCACTTAGATCTAGAAGATGGGAACTGAGCCAGCACCCAGAAATGGGGCTGTCACTTTGCTACCTGGGCAAAGCCATCCTGTCTCAATCTTCCTTTTGTCTCCGCTGGAAGCAATGTGTTTGTGTACCGTGACCCGGATCTCTGAAGGTGCAGCAGCGTGGTCGGATGAGCTGCTCCGCTTCACAGAGGTTCAAGTCAGAGCACCAGAGGGCTTGTTGGTTTTGGTTTTTGTTGTTTTGTTGAGTTTTTGAAGTGAGATCTTGCTATGTAGCTCAGGCTGGCCTCGAACTCACAGAGAGCCTCCTGTTTCAGCCTCCTAAGCGCTGGGATTATAGGCGTGCACCACACCTGGTGGAAGATCTTTAAAAATATTTGCCTGTGTACTTCTGCTCCCAGAGGCCACTGGGAGGCTGAGTTCAGGGTTATGGGATGCCCTGAGTCTGGAATGTTCACCAGGGCAGCGCCTCCCAGGACTGGGGGAGTCCTCCTGGGTGCTGTGGCACAGCCCCTGCTCCCAAATTCAAAGCAGCCCACAATTCCTCCTCACGCCGCTACAATAAGAGTGACCCAGCTCTGTCTCACTGCCCACTGACACTGGGGGGCCTTGGTTGTGACACAAATGTTAGGATTGGGATTATCACAAGAGTGGCACACTGAGAGTGATGGCGTACATTCGTAATCCCAGCACTCGGGAGGCTGAGGCAGGAGATTCGCTGTGAGTTCAAGACCAGCCTGGGCCACAAAGTGAGCTCAAGACCAGCCTAAGCCCCAGAGTGAGACTCTGTCTCAAAAAAAGAAAAAAACAAAAACCCAACAGTGGTGTGAAGGGCGGCGCCTGCTCCTCTGGCCTGAGTTGCCTGTGTCCATCCTGCACTTTTGGAATTCCAACTTCATGTTCTTTGGGGCCCTCGAGAAGGAGGATCTTCTAGTCTCAAGAAAATGAGAGGACTTAAATCTGTGTCTCTCAACTTCAGATTCAGCTGCACCAAACCAGCCAGCCCCAGGTGACAGGGATTAAACAAGACAGAGGTTCATTTCTCACAGGAAAACAAGTACAGGGGAATTCAGACTCACTCAAGTGTAGGGGCTCCTCCTCTGCAAGTCACCGTGCCTGGGGTGGCTTCCACGTCCCAGGCCTAGGGTGGCTTCTACATTCCGGGCCTCCTCCTGGTTCTGGATGTCTGGGAGAGCTCCAGCCATCATGTACAAGTTTCATGATGGCCAAAGAAGGAAAAGCAGAAGGGCCCTAGAGAGACAGGCAGCCCACATGACTGGCGCCTCGGATCTGCCTTCCCAGAAGCCCACAGGACCCTGGTACTTCTACTGCCTCGGCCAAAATTCAGTCCCGCGTTTCTACCCCACCAGAAGAAGGATTCTTATTCCAGGCTACAAGTGCTCCCTGGGATCCAGGTTCTGTCCCTGAGGAGGAAGGGAAAAGCATTTTAGGGTGGCCAACGCCCCTCAAGAGCTAGTGCACACTTACCCTCTCTGCTGGCTGACAGCGCTCCTCGGGGCCAGCAGAGCATGCACTCTCCGCACTGCCTGCTCCTCCACCCAGAGTTCTCTGTCCCTGCCTTCCAGTCCCATCCTACCAACCCCTTCCCATCCCCCACACAAGGCTCCCTCCTGCTGCGACCCCATTGCCCTCCCACCCCAAGATCTGTTCCTTGAGCCAGCGCCCTTCTCATGCCACACCCTTGGGCAACTGTATCTCTTCAACGCTGTAGAAGGCAGGGTCTCACGGAGCTCAGAGCCACACACACCAAGGACCACCCAAGCTCACCTTAGAGCCAGCCTAGGGGGAGCCTCTGCCTACCTGGGGGTGGGGGTGAGGGTGACAGGAGCCCCACCCAGGGTCACTTGGGAAGGGACTTTCAAGAGAAACCCTAAGAAGAGGTTAGACGGAGCCCCAATATGCTCTCTGGCTTTTCCGGGACTGGAACCAAAGCCTCCTCACATCTCTCCCCCAGGAAGGCGGCTGAGCAAGGGGAGCACAGGACCCAGCCTTGGGGTAGCTTCAATCCTGGACAGCAAGGTTGGGGTGGAGGTGGGGCTGCCAGGCCCGTGTGTGACCCCAAGGCTGAGCTCTTTTTTTTCTCCTTGTCTTTTTGAGACCGAGTCTCACTATGCACTTGAGGCTGGCCTTGAGCTCACTTTGGAGCCAAGGCTGGCCTTGAACTTGCAGCAATCCTCCTGCCTCAGCCTCCTGAGTGCTGGGATTACAGACGTGTGCTACCATGCCCAGTGGTGCTGTGCCTTGGAGTAGCGGGTGTTTCGAGATGGATTGGGAGCCTAGGCTGGCTGTGCTGCCCTCTGTGGGTGGCCAGCACACCGGTGACCTTGACCTCGACTGACTTCTGAGCTGTTGAAATGCTGCGAGTTTTGACAGAGTGTGGTTCTTTGCACAGGTTTAGGGAAACACTATGGTACCCCAGGGCCACTGTGTGTCATCTGGGGTGCGTAACATTGCACAGCAGGGTCACCCACTAACTACCCACCTGCCCACCTTGTGCCCTCACTCCTGCACAGGGAGGGTGGGAGGGGAGGACTGTCACACATGTGAACGCGGCGCTTCCGGCCCTGCCAGCGGCCTGCTTTGCTCTCACTGCATAAAATACGGGACGAACAGAGTACATAGAAAGACATTTATTTTGGCGCGTGTGACTGCAGTTTTCAGTTTGTGACCACCTGGCGCTCTCGCTTTGGGCCCGCACAGCAGCCTGGCACGGCCGAGGCTCAGGGTGGAAAAGTAAAGGGAGAAAGAAAAAGAAACTGGGTTCTCACAGTGCCTCCCCTAGTTCCCAGCCTGTAAAATTTCCACCCCTTCCTAACAGCACCAGGCTGCAGACACGTGGGCCTTCAGGAATCAGAAAGTTTAGATCCCAACACTAGCAGCTGTTCGCGTGATGCGTCCCAAACCCGAAGCCCGGGACTGCTGTGATGTCCTGCACCCCAAGCACCCCCGCACAGGATGCCGGGAAACTTCACGCCTGTCAGGTCCTTTTGGAAAGGACCAGTACTTTTGTGCTCTCTGAGGGAGCTCGTTTATCATTACTGATAAAGGAGCAGTAATTGTAGAAGGGCGTGCTGCTCAGCTTGGGAAATTCTACTCAGGCGAGAAGGCTAGCCGTAGCTCAGATGCCAGCCATGCCCAGAGGGACCACAACCAGAACACAGGGACACTCCAGAGAGCAGGCCAGAGGTTTCGGGGCTCCAGAGCTTGCTGCAGCAATCACAGCTTTTTGGGTTCTGGTTCTTGACCAAGGAGCCAGAAACTCAGATTTACTCCACATGAATTATGAAAATAAATGTTCATAACCTATTATAATAAGTCTATTATATTGCTGAGTGTGGTGGTACGCATTATAATCTCAGCACTCAGGTGGCTGAGGCAGGAGGATCGCCATAAGTTTGAGGTCAGCCTGTGCTACATAGTGGGTTCAAGGCCAGCCTGGACTACATAGCAAGACCTTGTCTCAAAATCAAGCTACAATCTTGAAACAAAAATCTGTTTTGAAGCTTTATAACTTGTCTGTCTATAAATATCGGCTATAAATATCCAACAGACAAAAAATTTATGAAATCATAAACATAGTTCACAAAATCTATAACTCCCAGGGCCTTTTCTTTTTTTTTTTTTTTTTTTTTTTTTTTTTTTTTTTTTTTTTTTTTTTCTTTTTTTCTTTTTTTTAAACTTCATTTATGTTATGGCCGGCCCAGCCTGCCCTGGGGGTGGTGCTGGTGCAGCATGTGGTGCTAGGGATCAAAGCACGGTCCCTACAGTTGCCTAAGCTTGCCTAAGCAGGCACTATAGATGGCTGAGCTAACTCACCGGCCCCACTCCCAGGATATTACATTTAAGTTATCCACATGAATATTTTAGAAATAAAAAAGACAAATATAACCTTAAATAACTTAAGATCATTAACAATAAATCCTTCTAAGGAGGAATTCAAAGCAATTTAAACTAATGCCATAGTATATTTTTCATTTAGCAAGCCAGCTGGGCAGAAATAATTCACAGGTCTTCACTGGCCAGAAAGTCAGACCTTTTCTTCCCCAAAATAATCACCATTTCAGTACTTGAACATCTAATGTCTTCACTGAGGACCAGCACTATAAGGGTTCATGAATAGGGGTTCCTGGGGGATGTCCCTCCCCACCTCTCCTCTGCGCATCTGTTCCCCTATTTGGCACAGTGACATCTTCTACCCCCACCACCCCCAGATTCGAGGACAGGCCTGAGCCAGCCACAGGGACTCGTGGCTTCACTGGAACCCCGATGAGTTGCATAATGTGGTCAAGTAGATGGAATTTTTTAGCCTGAGTTCCCTTATTTGAAAGAGAGGTAATTCCCATCAGAGGCTTTTTAAGAAAAGGCTGGAGTGGGGGGACCTTAAGTTGAGGCGCCTGTGTGGTAAACATCTGGGAACTGGAATATTTATTATTACTCATGAATATGGGGAAAGTCACCCTTTAGAATCACACTGAATGGAAGAGAGAGATGGAAAAGTGTTGAGGTGAAAAGGCGGGAAGAACAACTTACTCAGGCCGAGAGAGAGCTGGAGGGCTTTTACTCTCAAGCGGTGTCCCCAGGGAGAACCTCCAACAGCAGCAGACGTCATGTGTAGGCTCACGAGCCCTGGAGCCTTGCACAGACACCAACTCATTTGGGTCTTAAGATAATCCTAGAAGGGCTAGCCACATAGCTCAGTGGACTAAGTGCCTGCTTAGGCAAGCACGGGGATCAGGGTTCAAACCTCAGCACCCACATGCCGTGCATGCCCTGCCCCTGGGTGCACTGAGCCAGCTTTCAAGTCCAGGTGTGGTAGCAGGGCTGAGAAGCCATTGGTACCAGGCTGAGTGTTACATGTCTGACACAACTCGACACACAATTACGAATTGTGATAAGTGCGATTGAAAAGAACAGATAACAGATCTGGAGATCAGAGCATAGGGACCCCCTTTAGGGAAATCTAAGGAACTGACATTGAAGCCAAACAAGGACAGGCTGCTGGAAGGATCAGAGTGATCACACCCTAACTTTATTTCTTGGTTGAGAAAGACTGGGCCGCTCAAAACAGCAAGGACACGTTCTGAATTGGTCTACATTCAGAAAAATAAAGAATAACAAACGACGGAATGGAAAGGATTCTATTGTTGGGAAATGAGTCTCCTGTCGCTGGGGACAAGGAGACATCAACTGGATGAAGAATCAGAGAGGAGTCGTGCATTGGAGGACAGTTGATCCTTAGACACTTTTCATCCTTGCTTACATGAGTATGAAAATAAGAAAACCCTATGAGCCTTTCTTCCTGGTTTCCATGCTGCTGGAGACCTAGGGGTATTGCAGTATAACCCAAACATTGCAGCCTGGTCTCTTTCCGGGCAGAAATTCTGACGCTCTCCCTGTCATTGCCATAGCCCCATACGTTTCCCATATCTACGCGCATGTCACTTTCCACAGAAACAGAAACAAGAAAGATAACGTGTAAGCAGTCAGTTAGTGTCTCCTTTTCATTTCTCCATTTGCAGTCATCTTGCACGGTGGTCACCAGGTAAGAGTAAAAGCATCTACAGAAGCCAGAGACAGTCTTCGCCCTCCTGCCACAACGACCAGATCGACGACAGCCAAACCTCGCCTGCAGCCCACTGAGCCAGCACCAGGAAAACACCTACTGACGAAGTCCACGGGTTCTCACACCACCTCTCAGACAGCTGGGGAGACCTCTGAGGACCCAATGCACACAGTCAAGACTCTGACAACTACCTCACACCTTACAGCCCAGTCACTGAGCACCCACACCCCGACTACCCCCTACAACTCACACACAGTTGCTCCACTTACTGAAGCCATCATCGGGCCCAGCTCAATCCCCCACTCACAGCCACGGCTATGGTCCCCAACCTCTCCACCTGTGACCAGTCCCCCCACCATCAGTCTCATAACTGGAAAAATCGCCCAACCCCATGGCCAAACCACTTTCTCCAAAGCTTGGTCCACAACACCAGACAAAAGCACAGCCAGTCAGAAACCTCCTCTCCCCACCCACACCCCAGGAATATCCATAGCCACACACAAGACCACCCAAACAGCCTCCCCCGCCACCACAGCTCCTGGGCCTACCCTGGCACCTGAGCCATCATCCCCCAAGACTGGAGTTTATCAAGTTCTAAATGGAAGTAAGCTCTGCATAGAAGCAGAGATGGGGATACAACTGATTATTCAAGAAACAAAGTCGGTAAGTTGGGGCCGTGGGGCTCTTACACTATGCTCAGAAAACATGAGTGCAGTTTGCCTTGTCTCGATGAGCATTCCACTGCGTTCTGTGCTGAAGTGAAGTAAGTCACCGAGTCGTTCTTCCCAAGGAGCTCCGCTGAAGGGGAGATGGGGCTGGGGTATCACTCAATGGTGGCGTACTTGGGTAGTATATGTGAAGCCCTGGATTTGATCTCCAGCATCACACACATGCACACACATGCATGTGTGTGCGCGCGCACACACACACACACACACACACACAATGTTTGGGAGCACGTGAACACAAAAAGAGAGAAGGTATACACAACAAGGGTTTTCACAGGCACACCCCACATTTAGCACACAGCAGTACACAGTGCTGGAAGGGTGAGTAACCCAGGCTCACCCTACCCCTGGGCCTCTCCCCTTTTCTGGGGAGTTAAGAAATTTGAATCAGATGGCTTCTGTGCTGCCAGCCTGCTGTGATAGTAACAGGAAAATCCAGATTAGCCAGGAGATTAGGAGGAAGGCAGCGTGTTCCTGTCATTCAGGAGCTGAAGTCAAGCTACTGAGAAGCAAGAGGGTAGCACTGATCCAGGGACTTTGCGGGCCTCAGGGGTCACCTCCTTGGCCCATTTCTAGTCTAGGCTTGCCTATCTGTCCCCAGCTCTCCTCCGCCTGCCATGGTCTGTGAGCTAATGTACCTTTTTTTGGTGTAGGTTTTCTCACCTCCAAGATACTTCAACATCAACCCCAGCACAACCAAAGCCTCTGGTAACTGTGGCTTCCGAAAATCTAACCTGCTCTTGGGTTTCCCTGGTGGACTCGTGAATCTCACATTTACCAAGGTAAGGCAGAAGCTCCTTCCCTCGACCAGCACAGCATTGCTTTCCTCCCCTCCCTGCCCTGCCCTGTGGGTCTGGTGCAAGCTGTAGCCCCTTTCAAGGGCCTGGGCCTTTTGAGATCTTTGCTGATAAGAATGAGGGGATTAGGATGGAGAGGAGGAAGTGTCCACAGCTTCTGTTTGCCTTCTTCCCCTTCAACCTCCACTGCATCTCCCCTGAAGAAGGCTCCTAGGCCTCTTAGGGAAGGTGTGGTTTTAGCAGGGCCCAGCCACCAGTGCCCTTTGTAAACCGCCAGAAGGAAGTTGTGCAGATGAGTAGTTCTCTAGAAATTCCCAGTGGATACCCAATAAATGAGATTACTGTGAATGCCAAGTCAAATGTCAGAAGGGGTTCTTTCCAACCACAGAAGGCAGATCTCAGGGACTCCCCGGGGCCCTGGGTTTTCCAGGCACCCCTGGATTGGAGCAGACAGGATGGAGGTCAGCACGAGCTGCAGGGCAGAGACGGCAGCACGCAGAACCGCACCCCTTACTCCTGTCTGGGCTTTACTGTAGGCAAACCCCGACAAGAAATGAGTGGTCACCTCTGTGAAGTGGTGACTTCCTGCCCACCACACAGGCAGTGCGGGTGCCCCTTAACCAGCAGCTATCGTAGCCGCATGGCTAATGCGGGCAGAAGTCTTGGGAGCTGGAGAGCCTGGTCACCCCACTCTCCAGGAGAAGTTTACCACCTGAGAGGACCATGGCAGCAGGGACCCACGATCCACTCTTGGGATGCTTACAGCCCGTTTCCTCACCTGCGGCATGAAAATCATCCAACCCTCCTGATAGGGACCCAGGGAGAATTAGAAGTGACACAGGTAAACTCTAGCCACTTTTGGTACAAAGCAGTTGTCAAAGGACAAGATTACAAGACTGCTAGCTTGAAGATCTGATCTGACTTGGAAGTATGGCTCTAGAATTAGCCAGCATGTGAGTCTATAAAATAGGCTGGGCTATGTACATAGCTGGAAAGGGGCGAGGCAGGCAGAAATGGAACGGAAAGACA
Organism: Capromys pilorides; assembly: GCA_004027915.1. Lineage (NCBI taxonomy): Eukaryota > Metazoa > Chordata > Mammalia > Rodentia > Capromyidae > Capromys > Capromys pilorides. Next base: position 35,280 of record PVKN010001065.1, on the reverse strand, counting down.
ACGGTGTTTCCAAGTGACTCTTTGTAAAGATTAAAGCCAAAGGGTTTTTCTTATCAATCTAGCTGGTGTAGGGATTTGGCTGGTATCTGGGTCCTAAGAAGACAAGAGAAACACCTGGTTGGGCTTGGTGGCCTGGAACTCCAGGATCTGTGCAAGAATACCAGTTTGGTTTGGTCTATCAATTCCAGGGCAAGAGCTCACCCAGCCCAACAGCCACCTATAAATCTTACTCAACACCCTTATTTTGCTCAATCGAGCATGGTGTTTTTGTTTTGTTTTGTTTTGTTTTTTTCTAATACCAAGGATCAAACTTTTGGGACCTTGCACTTGCAAGTTATTATTTTTGTTGTTATTAATTTGCTTTCCAAGATTTTATCTTCCTGACACATGCTTTGCTCTGAAAAGCAGAGATGTTTGAGAGCCAGGGGCCTCTTAGTTCCAAATGTAACAGGCAGTTCTTCACCCCAGAGCCATTCAAAGTAGAATAAGTACTCTGTCTACCTGGACAGTTGAAATCACTCTATTAGAGGTGTCAGGAACTTCTGGGTAAACTCTCTTGACCAGGTGACAGCGGATCCCCACAAAAGCATTTATGATTTAGTTCAGGGCTTGATTTCTCCCAGACCTGCACCCACCCAGACTGCTGGTGAGGCACTGCCGAGGGGAAAACATCAGAAGCCCCAGGCTATGTGGCCACCAGAGCCGCTGGGACCAGGATGTAGGCTGATCCTCAGGCAGGAGCACCTTCGGCTGCCCTTTGGCTCTGTCTCCTGATGTTCTACCCCTGCCTTTTGGATGCCTTTAGCCTAGATTCTGACCAATGCCCACTCAAATGTTCAATCCTTCACCTTCTAAAAATGCTTTGTGCCTGTTTCCCCTCCCCCACCCCAGGCAGGGCGGCAGGTGGGGTCCAGAGGCAGCTGTCTCCCCAGCTGGCCCTGTTTTCCTCCCCATCGCTGCCCCCTTCCCCCAAGTGCTCCCCAGTCGTGGCCTCCTATTACACTAACTGCCCGTGTTGCACTGGCTGTTGCATGCACTAGCCACTTTGTGGGGGTCTCCACCCACCCACTCCATTCCCAGCCCAAACCACCCAGGCAAGAAGAAAGCAGAGGCCCCTGGAAGATAAAAATTTCCACCAGGGGTCTGCATTTGAGAGAATTTGTTTAGGGCCCAGCAGGAGCCATGCACTGAAGAACCATAGGAGCTGAGCGTACAGCTTAAAGGAGGAAAATTAAGTTTTGATGTGGAAAATTCATCTTTATCAAAAATTGAAGGCCGGAAAGATTTCCTTTTTCCCTTCTATTCTTTAATTTTATTTAATTTTGAAGAGTAAAAACAAAAGCAAGAACAAAAATCAGAAACAGGGTAACATACAGAAATACATATGTTATAGATTTAAGCTCAATTCTTGTGTGTGTGTGTGTGTGTGTGTGTGTGTGTGTGTGATATCAAGGATTGAACTCAGGACCTGAGCTCGCCAGGCAGGTGCTTATGCCCCTGAGCTGTCTCCCTGGCCCTTCCCTTCTGTTAAGAGAATCATGAAGAAATGCACCCACACTACTTGGGAAGTGGCCATGGCACTCAGTAACGGGAGACAAAGGCGTCAGCCGGGCCAGCGTTTTGCGCCCACCCCAGGGGTTGGCCCTGTCCCCTGTGCCCCCCCCTCCTTCAGGAGTCCCAGGCACTGCCCACTCTGCCCACAGCTCCGCCATCAGCAAGCCACGTCCACCCCTCCTACGGAGTGGGCTCCGGGCTCCAGGCTTCCCAGCTTCATATTCTCCCACCTCGATTATCTACAGCCACAGTCAATTCAAGGGAAAAAATATTCCTACACTTTCCTTTTCCAGATTTTCATTATAAAAATGTCCTTAGCTCTAGGTCCAATGAACATTATCCAGCTGCTCCCCGGACTGGTCCCTTCCTGCCTGGCATCTGTAAGGGCTCAGTAAATCCTGTATCTCAGAGATTCCTTCAGAACAGGGAGATGGCTCAGCAGCGTAAGGATTTGGTACAGTGTCTTGCAGCACAGGTTGAGCTCCTAGTGATCGTCCTGTTTTCAGCCTCCCCAGGGCTGTGACTACAGGCATGCACCACCATGCCCAGTCTTGGTGGCCAAGCCAGCTCAGCTTGGGGCCAGCACAGCATGTGGTGCTGGGGATCGAACCTGGGCTCCTACGCTTGCCAAGCAGGTGCTTAGACCACTGAGCTATCTCGCCCGCCCATCTTCCTATATTTTGAAATGGTTAAAAGAAAGAATATTTTTACATGGAAAATGCAATACATTCAAATTTTAGGATCCAGAAGTAAAGTCTTCTGAAATAGCTATGCTCATTTGCTGATGTGGTGTAGTGGCTGGATTCATAATACAGTGAGAACCCTGAGGACGAAGAGCAGGGAAGCACAAAGCCTGAAGGAGCGACTCTCCAGCTTTCCACAGAGAAAGCTTGCCGATTGCTAGCACAGAATAAAGCACAGAAGTCAAGCGTGGAGGCTCAGACCCGTAATCACAGCGCTCTTGGAGGCTGAAGCAGGAGAACCACAGGTGTAAACCCAGCCTGGGCAATTTAGCAACTTAGTAAGATCTTCTGTCAAAATTAAAGTAAAACTAATTTAATTTAATTTAAAAGGTTTAAACTATAGTTCAATGCAAAGGCCCTGATTCTATCCCTCGTACCAAACAAAACAAAGGCTTTAGGACTATTGCTATTCAAGCTATGCCAGATTTGAATTCCAAGTCTAAACACAGGCTTGCTTTTTTGCAAAAAGACTTCTTCATCTCTAGAACATTCTGTAGCATGAAAACTCTACAGAATCACATGGGCACAGTTGTCTAAATCAGATTCGTTTTGGTATCAGCAGAGTGAACCATACACTACTTGGCATCCTAAGGAAACCAAATATCCCTTGTGTATGAGAATTCAGTCAGCAAATTCTTTTCCTTGATCTCATGAAGGCAGCTCGTGGGGGACAGGAGCCACCTGTCCCACGCAGGCCTTCTTTTCTGGGTTAGCTTCCAAAGCACCATCCTCAGGAAATGAGGCGTGTGGTAGGTGAATGGATGAGCTGTAGGATTTGGAACACAGTGAATCGATAGCCGTGACTGTACTGAAGCAGGTTGTGATGTGCAGTAAGCCATCGCGTCACCCCCAAGTCACAGAGTAATGGACGACAGTGTTGTCAAGATCATCATTGTTGAATTTAGTAGATGGCTGGATTTGAAATTTCTATAAGTTATTTGATTTCAGATCCTGATTTTGGCTTCTTTGCTATCATTTGCACCTCTTCCGTGAGAGAACACTATAAATCATAAAGTTCAATAAGTGAGAGCTGGAGCCAAATGTGGTGTTATAAGCCTGTAATCCCAGCACACAGGAGGCAGAGGCAGGAGGATCACCGTGAGTTCAAGACCGACCTATGCTACAAAGTGAGCTGAAGGCCAGCCTGAGCTGCATAGCGAAGCCCTGTTTCAACAAAACAAAATCAAACAAACAAACAAGAAACATGTTGAGAGTTGTAGCTGTGACAGAGCAGATGCTTAACATGCTTGAGGCCCTTGATTCGACCCCCAGCACTATGTGAATGAATGAATGAATGAATGAATGAATGAATGAATGAATGAATTTTCAACTTCCCCATTCAGAATTCAGTTCAGTCTCCTTGAATACGTCAGCCCTCAGTCTTTCAGGAGGTTTTCAGGGTGCTAACTTGTTTGTTGCAGTCCTGAGAACTGAAGCACCCAGAGCCTTCATACTTCAAGACATCCTCAGCCTTTTGCAAGTTTTTATTAGGAGACGAGGTCCTGCTAAGTTACTAAACTGCCCAGGTGGAGCTCAAATTTGCAATCTTTCTGCCTCAAACTCAGAGAGTGTTAAGTTTACAGTTGTGAGATCTCTCATCTGACTGTTTGGTTTTTCTAAAAGGACAGTACCTACAAGACATGTGGGACACTACGCTGTGTCTCTAACTGGAAGCTTCTTCTGGGCTAAACCATTTCTTCCCAGAATATCTTGTGGTGGCCCCATTTTAAGGTCTCACTAAGCAGCTAAGTTACCCGGGCTGGGCTCAAATTTGTGGTCCTCCTGCCCCGGCTTCCCAGAGTGCTAGAATTATAAGATACGTGCCACCATGCCTGGCTAAAACATAGACCTATCAATTTCTCTAAAACACTGACACCTTCCCAGGAAAATGCACATGCAGTTGCCATCCACTTTTCCTCAGAGGGTCTGTGAATCCTGTAGAGTGTGCTCGCTATGCCTTTGAGGATGAGCAGTCTCAGTAGAGAGCCCCAGCGCTCAGACACGATTCCTAGTGCTAGCCCAGTGTGTGCCCCTCCTGCCCCTGCCCCTCCCAGCTCTACATGCATTTTAACGGGGTCTCAGCACAGCTGAAAGGACGCAAGTTACAGTGGCAGAATTCAAGTTTCAGGCTCTAGGTACAAGCAAGCAATAAAAACTTGGGGGCCAAGGGTAAGTTATTGCTTATTTTCTGTTATAGGATATGTTCATTTTTTTCAGAATTTTGATACACCATTACAGCCAATGACCTATACACCCCAAAACCTCCATATCAAGGATTCAATAGTTGCAATCCTGATACCATTGTTATCTAAAATATCCCCTGCAAGACTCATTGAGTTAAGACTTAAATGCTGATGGGTCTGGGGAAAGTGACTGGATCCTGAGGTCTGTGATTTTATCAGAGGATTAATGTAAACTATGATGTCATAATTTAATGGTATGATCATAAGGTGACAGACACAAGAAGTGAGGCCTAACTGAAGGGGTGACTCATGGGAGGTGGGGTGACTGCAGCTGGTCTCGCTCCACCTCCTGGCTGCCATGAGGGACACGATTTCCTCTACTGCACGCTTCAGTGTGATGTTTCTGCCTCACTGCTGACCCCTAAACAATGGACCAAGCCACTGACTGAACCCTATGTAACCATGAGCTTAAGTAAGCCTTTGCTCCGCTAAGTTGATTTGTCAGGTGTCTCAGTACAGCAAGAAAAAGCAGACTGATGCGAATCCTGACTAAGCACACTTGTGAGCCCAGATCCCAAACAAAAATGGCTAACAAACCACTCTTTTACAGGAAGAAAATTCATATTACATCAGTGAAATAGGAGCTCATCTGACTGTCTCAAATCCAGGTTAGTGCTGCGAGGGCGGCTTTCTGAGCAGTGGTGATGCTGTCTTCCCAGTTAGCTAATTCTGTGTGCCACAGTTGGCTTGCTTTTGATGCTGTTTTAAGAAACAAAATGAAGAAGTTGCTTACAATGAAACCTAGGAGGATTTACTCCCCGTGTGCACTTGGGGTAACCCATCTGCTAGAGAACATCATCAGCAATGTAAGTGCAGTGGCTTTTTAACAGTTGTGCTGCTCACAGGGCAATGTATCCTATACTCTTGCATCATTCTATAAGAATATAACCAGGTGCTGCACTCAATCTGTTAGGCATTGTGGTTCCAACACTGTAGGTCCCTGCTCTGGCAGGGGGAGCTTATGTTCTGCAAGGGGAGAGGACCACGCACAGACACGCTAATTTACATCACACTCTTCAGTGCTGAAGAGGCCCGTGAGTGAACCACACAGGACGGAGAGGGGCACAAAGCTACTTCAGTTCAGCCTCAGAGCTGCCTTCAGGGGATGCAGGTCTCCTAAAGAGATGAGGTTTGAGCAGAGGGATTGCCTTAGCTACTTTTTACTCGTTGCTGGGACAAATACCCAACACTCAAAATGAAGGAAAGAAAGGTTTATTTAGCTCACAGTTGCTGGAGGTTTCAGCCTATATTTGGCTGGCCCAAGGCTGAGTGGAGCAGGGCAGAGAGCACCCAGTTCATGGCAGTGGAACAGCAACAATAGCGACAGAGGCAAGTGCCAACCAGGGCAGCAGAGAGCAATAGCGTAAGTCTGTCTCTGTCTCTCTTTATATTACATTCAGGCTGTCTGCCTCAGCCTAACCGCCTTAGGCCACACCCATAATCCCAGAAGGACTCAGACCCGTAGTCCCATCAGTACTAAAACACGTAATCCCAGTGGATCATGACTCATGTCTCAAACTCTAGAAGTCCCTGCCCCATGATTGCATGAGGCTTTGGGGGGACAACTAGACATAAATCATAACAGTGTGCCTCACTGTTTCTCTTCAGAGAAAGCCTTCCAGGGGCTGAGGAGCAGGATGGTGATGTTTGAGACAGTGGTCGGGCACTCCTTCCAGTGTGTAAGCGAGCAGATCACCCCGCTGTCGCCCCAGCTTCAGCTGAAAACAAAGAACGTCCAGCTGCAAGCCTTTGACTTTGAGGGTGGCCGCTTCGGCAACGGTAGGTCACGAGTCCGCAGGGACCAGGGCTTCCTAGCTGTATTCTGGCCAAAGCCAACAGCGACAGGGAGTCTCAGCAGCTTCTAGAACACTGTTTCCACTGAGCCCTAGGGCTCAGCCACCCTGGCCTTTCCCACCACCTCCCCACAATGTGACCAGAGCGCAGTCCCCTTCCCTGCTCAAGCAGACACCTCTGCCAGAGCCCGGCAACACCCGCATGGCTGAGGCCTGGGCAACTTGGGGTGTTGCGAGAATTCTTTAAAAGTCTTGAGTACTGGGGCCAAGGAGATAGCTCCATGGCACAAGTGCCTGCCTGGCAAGTGTAAGGTTGTGAGTTCAAACCCCGGCCCCAGAAAAAAAAAAATCTTGAGTATTAATGACTCAGGATTTCAAAATAGCTTTTTCCCCACTTGCAGAGGAAAAGGAGACGTAATTCAAGAAGAACAGCAAGTCCCTGGGGTCCTGCCTTCCCAGTTACAGCCCCAGGGTTCCCTCCGGGTTGCTTTTCGTTTCCTTCTACCTTCTTTCCGCTCTGGCTCTGCACCAGCACCACCAGCGCTAGCCCCCACTGCCTGGGCAGCCCTAGGGTGAGGACTGGGGCAGGCCCGGGGGGCCTTCTGGACAAAGCCCTTTTCTCCTGCCCAGAAGGCAGGGTGACAAGGACTTCCACATAGCAGGAGGCTCACAGATTACCATTCCCAAAACAGCCCTCTCGAAAGAACACAAAAATGTTGTGCTTTTCAATCATCTAAGATAGATTTAGCTAGCTTTGCTATTTCTCTAGGACAACCCTGGTTTTACTCTGAGTTCCATTATAATTTTTTTTTTTTTTGCTTGTGGGAAGTTTTTATTTTATTTTATTTTATTCCGTCAATCATTGATATTTTAATAAATCCCTATACAATGTGATAAAAGCAGTTACACATTTCTACACAGACATTTAGAAATGTGAGTATATATAAAATTGTGGCCAGTCAATCCTACAGCACTTCTAGTCTGTTACTCTCATTTAATACCCTTTTTTGTTTCCTTATAAACCAATCATTTACTTGAGAGAGAGTATAGCAGTGACTAAAATTACATTAGAAGCAGCACAAACCTAAAAGACAAGAATGACAGGCATTTCAAGCATAGTTTTAGTGTTACCCACTGCTATTCTCAGTGTGAAAAGTATTTTGGTGGTTCTCAGGGCCATTATCTAATACATCCTGTATGTAAGTGCATGGTTTTGCTCCTGCCATGTTTCCTATCTTTTCTCCATTATTAAATAAGAATGGGTCTGATTGGAAACTCCTCCTGACACAGTGGAAACCATTTAAATGAGGCACTCAGTGTTACCTGCCTTGGAACCCTGATTTTTATAGGGCTTGTTTGCATCTTATAGCTTGGCGGAAGTGAGGGATATTTCGCCACGTCACTGAATTGCGCAGGCTGGGCTTAAACTTTTGATCCTCCTGCCTCGGCCTTCCAGAATGCTGGGGTTATGGACACACATCACCACACCCAGCTTAATCAAGTGATGACGTAAGGCACATGCTTGTTCGCCTTTCCGATGAGAACGTCTTCAAGGCAGGACTGGGGCGGCTTGGGAATAAAAGCTTTCAGCAGCTTTTCAGCCCCCAAGACGATGTTCATGGGCAGATACGGAAAGGGTATTTTGTTTTCGTTTTGTGACACCAGGAATTGAACTCAGGCCCTTCACACTGAACTCCCAGTCCTTTTTTTTATTTTATTTTATCTAAACTTTATTTATTTATTTGCTTTATGGCCGGCTCAGCCTGCCCTGGGGCTGGGGCTGGCGCAGCATGAGGTGCCAGGGATCAAGCCATGGTCCCTGCACTTGCCTAAACTTTCCTAGGCAGGCGCTTTAGACCGCTGAGCCATCTCGCCAGCCCTACACTCCCAGTCCTTATAATTCTTTGTTTGTTTTTGTGAGACAGGGTCTCAGTAAGTGGCTAAATTGCCCAGGCTGTGCTCAAACTTGGGATCCTCCTGCCTCAGCCTCGAAGAGCACTGCAATTACAGGCACATGCTGTCTTGCCTGATGGAAAAGCTTTTTTCTTAATATTATTTTCTTAAAAATCACTGTTCATTGGAGTCTCTGAGGAAGAGACTTCGCTGTCCCTTCATTCCTCCCTCTCTTGTGCCAAATGCTCATAGAATCCTACCGATTCTACCACCCACAGTTCTCTGGCTCCCAGTCCCTGCCACAGCCCAATTCCAAAGCCCGTCTCTGCAATTCAGATTCTCTAAAGATGCGAAGAGGAAGATGCACTATATCTTTTCATAAGTAGGATTTGTCCTGGGAAGTAAGAGACAGTGATTTAAAAAAAAAAAAAAAAAGCAAGCTCTCTTGCAGCAAACCAGGGCTTAAAAGATACCTAAACAGAGCTGGATATGGCAGCTCAGCACTGGGGAGGCTGAGGCAGGAGGATCACCAAAAGTTTGAGGCCATCCTGGACTACATAGCAAACTGAAAGCCAGCCTAAGCTATATAGCGAGACCCTGTTTAAAAAAAAAAAAAAAAAGAAAGAAAGAAAGAAAGAACAAAGCTAGCGAGCAAAAGCTATGGAGGAAGGGTTAACACAGTGGTGACGAGGGGTGGGGCAAGAGTGTGGGTGACACTGACTGAAATAGGCTGGAAGAGTGCAGAGAAGAATTCAGCAAGGGCAGAGAGAGCAACTGTCCCCAGCCAAACTCTCCTGCCCCAGCACTTGCCCCTGCCCCTGCCCCTGCCCCTGCCCCTGCCCCTGCCACACCTCCTCCTCCTCCTCCTCACATCCTGATGCTGCCAGAGATTTTCTTTCCTTGCCCTTGTTTTCTGAGACAAGATCTCACTAGGTAGCCCAGGCTGCCCTCAAACTCAAGGCGATCCTCCTGCTTCAGCTTCCTGAGTTCTGGGCCACAGGCATGCACCACCACACCCAGCTCCTTGTCCTTTTATTGTTTGTTTTTGTGTTCTCTGCCACCCATGGAGCCCCAGGCTGTCCCCACAGCCCCTTTAAAAAGCCCAGCAGGACATGTTGGCTCCACTTGGGAGGGCAGGGCCCTGCTCTACAGTGAGGGTGGCGCTGGGTCCAGCCCTAGCCTGGCGGTTGGCTCCTTCTCCCCGCCCACGCCATCATCCTTGAGGGCCTGGAGCTCCAGAGCTGAAGCTCCTGGTGTTTCCAGCCTTGAATCTCCAAGCTTGTTGTCGTCCTCCCTGTCTCTGCAGCCACTGCCTCAGTTTATCCCTTCATGGTACTCATGCTCCCCCATGACACCTTTGACTCTGGCTTCCGTTACAGCCACTGAGTGCTTCAGTGACAGGAACAGGAGAAAAACCCCCGTGGCTGTAGGCCTGAGTGTCGCAGGACTGCTGGTCATTTTGCTAATGGCCTGCCTGATGGCCAAAGAGAGGCCGGGTAGAGGATACGAACGCGTGTAGCACCCGGCCGTGTCCACACGGTGAGGCTGAGGTATGGGAAACCAGAGGACTGAGGGACTGAGTTCTCGGGTGGGGAGGGAACCTAGCTTTCCACCAAAGACCCCTAAGGCTGCAAGAGGGCCCCCCTCCAGGGAAAGGGGGGCTGCTTCAAGAATAGGGGCCACAGGGGCTGGGGAGATAGCTCAGAGGTCTAAGCACCTGCCTGGCAAGGATCCAGGTTCGATCCCCGGCACCACATGCCCTGCCAGCCCTGCGCCAAGATGGCCCCTGAAACCAGGCATGGTGGTACATGCCACTAATCCCAGCACTGGGGCAGCTGAGACAGAACGACCACTACCAGTCCAAGCTGTATAGCAAGACCCTGTGCCAAGTAAATAAAAAAAAATTGTAAAAAGAATAGGGGCCACACCTGGTACAGCAACACACCTGTCATTGTAGAATCAGGAGGCTGAAGCAGGAGGATCACCACAAACTCATCACCAACCTGGGCCATGTCACAAGTTCAAGGCTACCCTGAACTACACAGAAAAGCCCTGTCTCAAAACCAAAATAAAATCTAGAGCTATAACTCAGTGGCTTAAGCGCCTTCCTGGCAAGCACAAGGTCCTGAGACCCTCCCCGCTCAGCCTCTTGAGTAGCTGGGCCTGGGCCTGTGCCAACACAGCCGGCTTCCTATTTATTTCTAAGGTGTCAATTGTCAGATTTTAAAAACTAGTACTTGACAAAAACAAATTCATTTCTAAGCAGATAAAAAGTGTTTTTAGACTCCTGGATTTTATCTGACTTATTTGAATTCTAGATGCTCTTACTATACTGTCATTTTTTTAGAAGACATTCTACAGTATTGCACTATGTTATTAGGAAAGCAAAAATAGAAAACTGCAGGTGTGGTGGTGCCCGCCTGTAGTCCCAGCACTTGGGAGGCTGAGGCAGGAGGATCGGTGAAAGTTCAAGACCAACCTTCGCTACGAAAGCGAGCTCAAGGCCAGCCTGAACTGCATAGCGAGAACCTGTCTCAAAAAGATTTAAAAAAGAAAACTGTTCAGCATTTTACTTTTTTAATATAAAATATCAAAACTCCTGGCAGACAGGAGAGGCAGAATAAATATTGGTTCTCCAATTCCTTCCTTCTGCTTCGTTTTTTGTCAGCCTTTGGAGCACAATATTCTCTTAATCCCTTTCTCAGGGATGCAGTTCTGCCCTTGTAAATTTGATCTCGAGAGAGCCGCGGGACACTAAGGAAGCAGCAGCTCCGACCGCCTTTCCTTCCTTGCAATCCTGTACCTCCAATTGGAAGCCACTGAGCTCCTGAGAGGGTATGATTGAAACCACAAGAAAACATTCTAGAGGCTGGGGAAATAGCTCGGTAGAATAAGTGCTTGTCTGGAAAGCTTAAGGTTCTGAGTTCAATCCCCAGTTCCACAAAAAAAAAAAAAAAAATTCTATTAAAAATCTGGCTTATGAAGGCTGGCCAGATAGCTCAGTGGGTTAAAGCTGCTGCTTAGGCAGATGCACGAACGAGGGTTCGATCCCCAGGGAGCCATGCTGACCCTGCCCCTAGTGCATGCTAAAATGGAGACTGAGATTGGGCATGGTGGCGCACACCTGTAATCCCAGCACTTGGGAGGCTGAAAGCAGGAGGATCACTAGGAGTCCGATCTATCTAGTGAGATCCTGTAGGCCCTGTACTAAACAGATTTTTTAAAAAACCTGGCTTATGATATTGCTCATAGTTTTATAATACACTGATGGTTTAAACATGAAAATTGGGGTTTGAGTTTAAAGAAAAGGAACATGATGTTCTTAGGTGATTTTTATTAATAAAAAGGGTTCTTGTTTCCTATACTTTCCCAAAGCACCATTTTCTCTGCTTTTTGGTCTGTTTGAGACCAGTAGTTCAGGCTGGCCACAAACTCAAAGTGATCTTCCTGCCTCAGCCTCCTGAGTGCTGGGACTACAGGCATGCGCCACCATTTGGGCTTCCACTCCTTATTTTAAACAGGAAGCACATGAAATTTGGCAGGAACTCTACACCTCCTGCTTATCTAGGAAGCAGAGTCCTTGGAGAGTGTTAGCTTTCTCTACTTCCTTAGAAGTGAAGAGGGGCTCTTGGCGGGTTCATGAGAGGCTAAAGAGCTGCTAAAGATGCCCAGTGCCAGGAAACGCCTGCTTCCTCCTTGCAGCGAGGGTGTGATGGGAACCTGCGTGGTGAGTGCCCTGGGTCCCCAGCGTGACTCAGAGCTGACAGCAGGGGCTGGTAGTGGAGCCTTGCCCCCTCCCCCTCCTCCTACGCTGCGCCCGCTCCAGCCCCCAAGGGGGCTGCGCCCAGGGCTCCTGAAACATCGTCCAGGCCAGAGCAGATGCATTTACTCACAGAGCCACCAGCCGCTGCAGAGTGCTTAGGGTTTGTCTTCTCATGTACGGACATTTCTCCTACCACAGAAGGAAACAAGAATCGAAATTTCATATCAAGACAGAGGGCCATGGGGGCACTTTCCTGTCATCCCAGCACTCAGGAGGCTGAGGCAGGAGGATTGTTGTGAGTTCGAAGCCAGCCTGAGCTGCATAGTGAGATCCTGTCTCAAAAAAAAAGGAGCAGAAATAAGCAAAATTCACGTTCAGGAATAGAGAAGTAACCCCTAAAAAAAAAATGACTGATGCTGGTAAATATTTTACTCCTGAGAATGTCTACTTCTTGTTCTTTGAGACAGGGCCTTACTATGTAGGCAGTGAACTCCCAGGGCTCCTCCTGCCTCAGCCTCCTGAGTCCTGGGATGACAGTTGTGTGCCACCATGCCCATTCTATCCACATAAACATAAAAAGCTAAATGTACTAAACAATCCTGGGCCAAATTAAAAAAAAAAAAAAAAAAAAAAAAA
>PVKN010001065.1:0-15726 GCA_004027915.1 Capromys pilorides | reverse complement strand
TGGAAAAGCCTAATTCTTAAGAAGATAAACCACATCAAAGGCACAGATTAGATCCCCCAACTGTTTTATTTATCTGAGACCAGGTCTCACAGGTCAGGCTGGTCCTGAGCTTACTTGACACCCAGACTGGCCCTGTACTCCGGGGATTGTTCCCAGCCTGCCCAGTGCAGGGACACAGGCATTGGCCAACCCCTACCTCCCCACCCCCCCCACCCGCATCCATCTGAAACTCAACCCCTACTACAGATGCGTCAGCACTTGTTTCTCCCTGCTCCCTGCCCATCCTCACAGCCGGCCCTGATGAAGGCCTTACTCAGGGTGCTCAAGGCCTCACCTGGAAACAGCGCTGCATGGAGGGTCCAGGCTCCGCACGCGATGTGTTTGGGAGTGTAGCGTGCTGGTATAAACCCAAGAAAGCAAGCCCAGGGGCCTTACAAGCCCAAACGCAAAAGAGCCTCCCGGGTGCCACCACATTTCCAACCAAAACAAGCTTGTATCCTTGGACAAGCCAGCGCTGTGCATGTGTGACCCCAGCAATGACATCCTAAATAGATAAAGGTCACACTGACCTTGGCCCGCGGCATTGCCAGGTTGCCTGTCGGCAAGAGCGGTGGGAAGTTCTTACTGGGCAGAAGGCGACCAGTCTGCAGCTCGGTCTGATACAAATTCTTCAAAATCGGTTGGTGGTGATGCACCCTGTGTTGCAAAAGTGTTTAGAAATGGATTCGTACCCAGAAACTGAAGTACGTTGGTATTCCCAAGTACTGGGGATCTGGACTGCATGACAGGCATGGGAAAAGGTTTATGATAATAGAGCGCTTTGGCCAGGCCAGCGCTTATTCTACTGAGCTAAATTTATACTTTTTTTTTTTTTTGGAGGACCAGGGATTGAACTCAGACCCTTGGGCTTGCCAGGCCAGCGCTTATTCTACTGAGCTATTTCCCTGGCCCCAATAAGTTTCGTTTGTTTTTTTTTTTTTTTTTTTTTTTGTGGTACCAGGGATTGAACTCAGGACCTTGTGCTTGCCCGGCAAGCACTTATTCCACTGAGCTATCTCCCAATAGAGCGCTTTGGGAGTGACCTTCAGAAAATATATGAAGCAAATACCAAAAGGTTTTCTTGGAAAAAGCTGCCTCACAGCTAAGCCTAAGAATTCTGGGTGTCCTAGAGTACATCCATGAGCATTTTTTATGCACATGTAGACATCAAGGCCTCGAATCTTCTGAGCTACAAGATCCCTGACCAGGTGTATTTGGTAGATTATGGCCTTGCCTACCATTACTGCCCTGAAGGAGTTCATAGAAAATATGATCCCAAGAGGTGTCATGATGGCACTGTTGAATTCACCAGCATCGACTCACGCCATGGCGTGGCCCCATCAAGACGTGGTGATTTGGAAATCCTTGGTTATCACATGATCCAGCGGCTTAGTGGCCATCTTCCTTGGGAGGACAATTTGAAGGATCTAAACTATGTTAGAGACTGCAAAATTAGATACAGAGACAACATTGCAAGTTTGATGGGAAAATGTTTTCCTGAGAAAAACAAGCCAGGTGTAGTAGCTAAATACATGGAAGCAGTGAAGTTCCTGGACTACACTGCAAGGCCTCGTTATCAGAAGTTCCGCGATATTCTTTTGCAAGGACTGACAGCCATAGGAAGTAACGACTGCAGCAAGCTGGACCTCAGTGTTATCAAGGACAGAAGCTGGAAAGCAAAAGCAGTAGCAAAGAAGAAAAAGAAAGACTCAGAGGAAAGCACAGAATCTAGTGTGGAGGAAATGGAGGCTCGGAGCCCCGGGTGGAGCGTGTGGAGGCTCCAAGCCCTGGGTGGAGGGGGTAGAGGCTCCAAGCCCCAGGTGGAGCAGGTCCCACGGACAGTTCAAGGACCAAAGAGAGAATCCAGAGGTCATCACATGGCTCAAAACAACTTTTCTCCATTTTCATTTGATTTTTTCTCCATCTGTGTTTTGTTTCCATGTGAGTGTTGTGGGGTGGGTGTAATAATTAAAACCTTTGCCTTTGAAACAAGCTTTTTAATTAAGTGAATGCTTTGTACAGTTAATAGAGGCTGGTTTATAAATTTCAAAATCTTCAAGTTATAGGTACTAGGTGGGCATACAAGAAAAGTTGCCATGGCGTCTACTTTCCCAATCATTATGCATTTTCCAGAGGGGCTAAAAATTGTTTGACAGAGTCTTCACTTTTAAGGAAACACAAAACTTAAAATAAAGGTCATTTTTGCTCCTTACAAACAACAACTTGCTGTTATAAAAAAAAGTCACACTGCTTCTAGGCAGTGAGCCAGTTTTGCCACACAGGTCCCCAGAATACCTGGTTTCCCATTCTGTGATCTGAATTGCTAGATACCTGGGCACAAGTCTCAGTTACTTTTATCATAGGTAAGACAAAATACCTGACACCAAATTAAAGGAAAAAAGTTTATTTAATTTACAATGTATACAGGTTTGAGTTCATAGGTGACTGGCTCCTGGACAGAGCCGCAGGGCACAGCCATCACGGAGGAGAAACGGTCCATGGCCAACAGGCT
The DNA here is from genome assembly GCA_004027915.1 of Capromys pilorides. Taxonomy (NCBI): domain Eukaryota; kingdom Metazoa; phylum Chordata; class Mammalia; order Rodentia; family Capromyidae; genus Capromys; species Capromys pilorides. The sequence goes on along the minus strand of PVKN010001065.1, from coordinate 13,175 downwards.
GGAGACAGCAAAGCAGCAAGCAGCGGCAGCAGCGGCCACCTCTCCCTTTATTTCTTCCAGGCTACTGGCCTGTTGGGTGGTGCCACCCACATCCAGGGTGGGTCTTCCCCTTATCCACATCCTACAGCTATCAGCCTAACCAATCAGTGACTAATGTAGAAATCACACACACTTAATCCCAACATCACACGCCCTAGATCCAGCCCCCTCTGAAAAGTCCCACCTGTGAACAAGCCAGGCACTCCAGAGCAGCAAGTCGCAAGCTGGATCAGCAAACCAGCGTCCAGTTAGAACACAGCCCCGGGGGGCCACCCTGTACCTCCCTACCCCCTACCTATCTGCCCCAAGTCTTAGATGGCTTAATGATTTTCATCAGTCTCTGAGGACAAGTGACAGACTCAAGTAATGACCAAGTAGGGAGCTAAAAATAATAACTACGTTGATTGAGGAGGCTGCCCACTGTGTTTTGTTTTTTTGTTTGTTTGTTTTTTGCAAGATCAGGGATTGAACTCGGGCCCTAAGCCAGTTCACTTTTGTAGCCCAGGCTGGTCTCGAACTCACATCAATCCTCCTGCCTCAGCCTCCCAAGCGCTGGGATTACAGGCGTGCGCCACCACGCCCGAACCACTGATTTAAATGTATGAATTAATGCCCCATAAGAAAAGCTACAACTGTAATCCCAGCACTTGGGAGGCTGAGGCAGGAAGATTGATGAGAGTTCAAAGCCAGCCTGGGCTACAAAAGTGAGCTCAAGGCCAGCCTGAACTGCATAGTGAGACCCTGTCTCAAAAAGACAAAAAAAAAAAAAAAATTAAAGAAAGAAAGAAAGAAAAGCTACAAGATGGTGGCACACACCTGTAATTTCAGCACGAGGCAAGAGGATCTCTGTGAGTTTCCAGGCAGCCTGAGCTACATAGTGAATTCACAACCAGCCTGAACTGCTTCACAAGAACTTATCTTAAGAAAACCAAAAGAAATAAAAGCTACAAGAAATGAGGGTATGAACACTTTCATGAAAATGTCAGAAGATGGGAAATCTCTTGCATTAGTCTGACATTGATTAAAACATTAGACTTCCTTAAAAGAAAAAAGGGAAGCCCTGGATGGCCAGAGGCAAAGCCTGAAGAGAGCTTGAGATAAATGTGGCCCCTCACCACACAGGACTGATTTCTTCATAGTCCAGAGACTTCTCTCAGGCAAACGAAAAGTACAAATATCCGAAGAGTAAAGGACAGATGCTGAGGAGAGAGACACAGAAAAGAGCCGAGCTGTCCCTGCATGGGTAAACCCCCAGTTCACCCCTAAAATGCAGTGCACGAAGTAAAGCACACAGATTCCTTTACCCGTTTCTCAGAGGAAAATCTTTACCTCTAGTTCTGGAAGGGGATAGTGGGGCCAGGAGGTAGGAACAGGCCCTTTTCACACCCTAGGATCCGGGTTGGCTCCACCAAGGGCACGAGGGGGGATGCAGGGACCCCGATCCTGGTGTGGAAGCCTGGGGTGGAGGGCTTGAGGCGGGCAGGGACCTAAGGAGGCATGGAGGGGACATGAAAGGGCGCAGAGGACCATGGAGGGGGCGGAGGGATCCGAGCTGGTATGTGGACCCTGCCTTCCCTTTCCCGGGCTCCCTGTGACTGGGGTCACTGGGGAAGGGGACAAAGGTGCTGGGAGAATGGTGCTGCTGCAGCCCCATGGCCTCCCCTGGCGGCAGCAGGACAGTGTGGGGGATCCAAACAGCTGTCTTGTACCTGCCTCCCCCTGACTGGCTGCAGCAGCTGGCAGCCAGTGAGCTGTACAGGATGTGTAAGAAAAACACGAACAGGCTGGTGAGATAGCTCAGCGGTCTAAAGCACCTGCTTAGGCAAGCTTAGGCAACCACAGGGACCACGATTTGATCCCCGGCACCACATGCTACACCAGCCCCACCCCCAGGGCAGGCTGAGATGGCCAAGAAAGAAAGAGAGAGAGAGAGAGAGAGAGAGAGAGAGAGAGAGAGAGTTTTAAGAAAACTTGAATACATTTTCCTTGTTAAAAAAAAAATAAATACACTGGTTGTGGTGGCACACACCTATCATCCCAGCACCTGGGAGGCTGAGGCACAAGAATCATTTCGAGTTAGAGACAGGGACAGTCAGGGCTACAAATGGAGCTTAAGACCAACCTGAGCTCCATGGCAAGACCCTGTCTCAAAAAAGACCAAAATAAAAATAAAAATAAAAGAATAAAGAATAAAGAAATACGTAAGAACATGACAGAAAAGGCCAACCTCCTGGCCGACCCTTTCTGGGCTCCAGTGTACCTACCTGAGGGTGACAGCCCAAGAGTGTGGGTCTCTGTGTGTTCACCAAAGGGGTGTCATGGACACATTTTTGGTTTTTTAAGAGAGGGTCTCACTACATAGCCAGTCCAGGCTGGCCTCTGACCCAAGCAGCTCCTCCTGCCTCAGCCTCCCAGGTGCTGACATTACAGGCATGTGCCATTCGGTTAGGCTGCCCTACGCACCTTTCGACATAGCCCCAGGCAGGATTGTACCTTCCACGCCCATGTGGGGGTCCCAGCCTTCCTTCTCTGCAGCCCGGAGCAAGGTGTGGGGCAGAGGGAAGCCAAGCAAGGTGTGGCTCCACCTCATTCCCAGTGAGGGGATCTTGATCTCGCAGGCACTGGCAGCGGAGACTGCTGCTTTGCTTAGCTGTAACACAGGTCTCTACAGTGGCCTCTGGGAGTACCTGCCAGTGTCACTGCTGGCGTCACACCCATGAGGCCTCCACTCCAGGGGGAGGTCCTAGCCGCGGGTCCTGCACGCCCCAGCTCCCTAGGGGTGGCCTTTCCCAGGGAACAGCCTGGGCTTCTTCTCCCCAGCCCAGCACAGCATCCAGCCTGGCACAGGCAAGGCGGCTGGCGTTTCCTCAGTGCTGGCCCTGAACCACCAACCAGGTCCACTCCCAGCGCCTTCCGCTGCCCAGGGCCTCGCCCTGTCGTGGAATCCAAGCCTCCTTTGCATCCGCTGCAGCAGAGGAAAAGTGAATGTGATTCTTTACCCCCACACCCCTACCCCACCCCCTACTCCCGCCCCCCGCATCCACAGCTCCGGGTGCCCAGGCCATTTCCCGGGGACCATGCTGCACCACCTTCCCAAAGAAACCGAGAGTGGGGTTCAGTGGGGCCTTAGAGATCAGCCCATCCAGCCGGCTATTTTAGGGTTTTCCCAGGACCCGGGATCCAGGCCAGGGCCTGTGAGCTAGGCAAGCGCTACCCCTGAGGCCGCCCGCAGCCCTGAGGCTGCAGCTCCTTCAGTTCACTGATAAGGAACCCCAGCCTTGAAGCATCTGCTTCAAGCCAAGACTTGTGTGGGTGTGTGCATGTGTGAGCGTGCGCGTGCGCAACAGGGCGGAGGGAAAATATAAACCTTGGTCTTGTCTCCAGCCTCCCTTCACTGTGATTCTACCTGTGCCCTGTGGTGTCCTGGGTTGGGGCTGTGGAATCTGTTCTCACCAGTGTTCTTCACTCTCACCGCCCCCCCCCCCCCGACTTCTGAGCCCCTGCTATGCTAAGAGACTCTTGTCTTTTTACTTCTCTCAGATAAGGTCCCGCCATGCACTGCAGGCTGGCCTTGGACTCTCAGAGGTCCTCCTGCCTCAGCCTCCCGAGTGCTACGATTGCAGGCGTGTGCCACCATGCCAAGGGTAGCCAGCCTCCTGCTTTCATTTGCATTACCATCAAAAGAATGCAGCCAGCCAGGCGTGGGGGTGCAGGCCAAGGGAGGCTGAGGCAGGACAATGGCTGTAAGTTTGAGACCAGCCTGAGCTATGAAATGAGCTCAAGGCCAGCCTGAACTGCCGAGTGAGATCCTATATCAAAGAGACAAGGAAAAACAATGCAACCAGTCGTCTCCTACCCCAGCATAAGCACTTCTTTAGACTCAAGGCTGGCTATGGTGGCTGACTGAGGTGGAGCACATTTACAGTCTCAACACATGAAGGCTGAGGCAGAAGGGTCACCGTGAGTTCAAGGCCAGCCTGGACTACATAGTGAGACTCTGGCACAAAAGGACTAATAGCTAGAACATCTAAAGAATTGGGGGGACGGGCCGGCGAGATGGTTCAGTGGTCTAAAGCGCCTGCTAAGGAAAGCTCAGGCAACTGCAGGGACTGCAGTTCCATCCCTGGCACCACATGCTGCGCCAGCCCCACCACCAGGGCAGGCTGAGCCAGCCACAAAATAAATAAACAAAGAAACAAACAAACACAACAAGCAAACAAATAAATAAAATTAAAAAAAAAAAAAAAGAATTGGGGGGAAAAAAAAATCAGACCTCCAATATGGGCATCTGACATGAGTACACATTTCTCAAATGAAGGACAAATGGCAAATCAACATACAAAAAAATGCTCAGTATCACCAGTCATAATCCCAGCACTTGGGAGGCTGAGGCAGGAGGGTCAGTGCAAGTTTGAGATCGGCCTGGGCTACAAAAGTGAGCTCAAAGCCAGCCTAAATTGCATAGCGAGACCCTGTCTCAAAAAGATTAAAAAAACACCAGTCATTTGAGAGATGCAAATTCAAACAACACTGAGGGGCCAGATGAGCGAGATGGCTCAGCGGTCTAAAGTATCTGCTTAGGCAACTGCAGGGACCACAGTTCAATCCCCAGCACCACATGCTGCACCAGCCCCACCTCCAGGGCAGGCTGAGGTGGCCATAACATAAATAAGTAAAGCTAAAAAAAAAAAAAAAAGAACCCTGAGAGTCCATCTCACCCCAGAAAGAATGGCTGTCATCAAGAAATCAATCAATAACAAATGCCGGAGAGGCTGTGGGGGAAAAGGAAACCTCCACTGTCAGTGGGAGTGTAGACTGGTGCAGCCACTGTGGGAGTCAGTGTGGAGACGCCTCAGAAAACTAGGACTAGAGGTCCTATTTGCCCCAGCTCTTCCTCTCCTTGGTGTCTTTCCAAAAGAATTAAAAGCATCATACCACAGCAATATATGCAAAACCATGTGCAAACAGCAGCACAGTTCATAGCAGCTAAACCTTGGAAACATCCCAGTGCCAGTCAAGTAATGAATAGACAAAGAAGATGTGGGGAGTTTTCATACAATGTAATACTACTCAGCCATAAAGAAGGATAAGCTTGAGACATTTCTAGGTAAATGGATGCACTTTGAGACCAGACTCTTAAGTGCAAGAAATGGAACACATGTGTTAATGTCACATTGGTGCTCTGGTGTGAGAAACCAAAACTATAAATAAGGACCACAATGTATAATATTATGAAATAGGAAGAAATTGTTGAAAAAGAAAGAGGAACTAGAGAGGATTGAGGGGGAAAAGAAGAGAAACAAAATAAAGAATGAGAAAAGAAGGAAAAAGTGGAAACAAAGCTTTAAAAAGAGGAGAGGAAGAGGGGTTGAAGGCAGGGAGAGGTTGGAAAGAAAAGCATCAACATATATCGTGTGCAGGCCAGCGAGATAGCTCAGCAATCTAAAGCGCCTGCTTAGGCAAGCTTAGGCAACTTCAGGGACCTCGGTTCAATCCCCGGCACCACATGCTGTGCCAGCCCCACCCCACCCCCCCCACACACACACACACATACGGCAGGCTGAGCCGGCCATAACAGAAAGAAGAAAGAAAGAAAGAAAGAAAGAAAGAAAGAAAGAAAGAAAGAAAGAAAGAAAGAAAGAAAGAAAGAAAGAAAGTTAATAAAAAATAAAAAGAAACATCGTGTGCAGGCACAAATTCCAGATGGTAAATGTGATCATTATGTATATCTTTTTGTTTGTTTTTTTGTCTCTTTGAGACAGGGTCTCGCTGCATAGCTCAGGCTGGCCTTGAGCTCATTTTAAAGCCCAGGCTGGCCTCGAAGCATAAAGGATCCTCCTCCTGCCTCAGCCTCCTGACTGAGCCACCACACCCAGCCTATTATGTATACCTAAATTGCACCAGTAAATGTAATATAAAAGAAAATTATTTAATTTAATTAAGTAGTTAAATTGTAAAAGGCAAGAGATGGTCTGAGGCATCTCTCTCCGGGCTGCCAGTGGGTTTGACCCTGAGGCCGACCTGTCCCGGACAGAGGACAAGCACCTCGGCTTGGCTATCTGAGTGGCCCTGCCTGGCCTGGGATCAGATCTCAGCCCCAGCCATAAATCAGAGGGACAAGGGTCATCAAAAGGAAGGCACTTTATCAGTAAAGAGGAGAAGAGGAGAGAGGAGAAGGGAAACAGCTTCAGGACAGGGGCTCTGGAAAGATGGGGGGCCCTGGGCCCTTTGTCCCTGGCTGGCTTTATAGGGGTCAGGCCTCTCCTCACCAGGAACTTGCCCTGAAGGGCTGGGCTTGTGGCACCTCTGGCTAAGGGCACCTCTTCTGGTGGTCTGTGGCACAGCTTCTGTCTGTCTGTCCATTTGTCCTTGACCTGCCTCCCAGGGCCTTGTCCTGGGGTGGACAGTGGGTTGGCAAGCGGGTGCCTTAGTCCTCGTTAGCTCAGAGCTGGTGAGGGGCGGAGATGCCTCCTGTAGTCTGTGACTCCAGAGCGGTAACACAGGGCTCTGGAGGGAGACTGTGCGCTGGGTGCGAGTTCTCAGTGCCTGGAAGTCGGCCGGGCGCTCTGCATCTCCTGTTGGAGGCGGGGCGGCGTCTCCTCGGTGCACTTGGCTGTCCATGGTCCTGCTCATCAGCTCAGCTCTCTCTGGCCCCAGCAAGGTCCCAAGGCCACTCGTGTCTTTCTTTGTCTGGCTTCTCTCTCTACCCCTGTTCTACTTCCCAGGGAATCTCTCTAGTGAAGTTTTGAACTCCTTAGTCAAGATCAGCTCAGCACCCACAAACCCCGGGTCCCACAACCCCTCCGCAGAGCCAGGCCCTACACACGCCTGCCTGGGCCTCACCTCATGGGTGAGCAGACTGAACCAGCGGGGCCGTGCTTGGTTACAGAAGCCCAGGAAACAATTCCCACTGCAGGCTGCTCCTGCTCTGGTCAGGAAGAAAAGCAAAAGCAGAACCCACGTTCACACCATGATCCAAAGCCAGAAGGCGCTGGCTTCATTTTGTTTTGTTTTGTTTTGTTTTTGAGGCAGCGTCTCACTGTGTAACTCAGGGTAATCTGATTCCTCACTCTCCACTCATCAAAGAGAGCTTATGGACCAGCCAGATAGCTCAGCAGACTAAAGCGCCTGCTTAGGCAGAGTGCAGGGGCCAGGTTTGATCCCTGGCGTGCCGTGCCAGCCCGCCCATGAGGGGCGCTGAGAAGGAGACTGAGACTGGGCATGGTGCATACGCCTGTAATCCTAGCCCTTGGGAGGCTGAGAATAGGAGGATCACTACAAGTTTGATCTACCTAGTGAGACCCTGTAGGCCCTGCAGATACTGTACCAAATACATAAGAGAGAGAGAGAGAGAGAGAGAGAGAGAGAGAGAGAGAGAGAGAGAGAGCTTGTCGAGGTGAGGGAAAAACAGAGGAGAAAACCAGAAACCCAAGGATGGGCGGCTGCAGGCCCCAAGGCACACTGGCTGGGGTTGGGGGCTGGGGGTCTTGGGCTCTTGGAGTCCGGATCCGGAAGAGACTCTGCTCTCAAGCCGGCTCTGCAGTTCCGCCTCTCTCCTCATGCCCCTGTTCTCTGAAGGTCACCCCCTGTCCTTGGTTCTGTAAATCCTTTTGTGACTATTAGGACTTGTCCATTTCGCTTCTTTTCCCAGGAATGGCTAGCCTTGCAGTTTCAGACATAGGAAGAGACAGAAAGCCACTCACTTTGCCAGAGAAGTTTTAACTCATTAAGCAGCCTCAGTTGGCCATGCGAGCAGGAGACTGAAGCAGCGCTCCACTGCGTGACCTTCAGATGCGGCGATTATTTTTAAAGTCAACAAGCAGTGATGAAATCAGAGTTTATTTAGGTTTCTCCTCTGGGACGATGTCGCATGTGACAGCTTATTTTGGACCAGCCACTGGGGAGGTTGGTGCCAACAGACTATGGTGAGTGGAGAAACTGAGGCATGGGCAGGCAAGGAACTTGCTGGGATCACAAAAGAGAAAGAAGGGGAGCCAGACCCCAGTGCCTGGGAGTCATTTGAACAGCCCTTCCAGGTAACTCTGCCTCTCTCCCTGGGCTCAGTATAGTGGATTCATTAAGAGACCAACTCCACAGGTGGGGACTCTAGGCATCACAAGAGACAGCAGGTATTAGTATCTCAGAATCAGGAAGGCTGCCGTGTGTCAGGAAGCTGAGGCAGGAGGATCACCGTGAGTTCAAGGCCAGCCTGGGCTGCATAATGAGTTCAAGGGCAGTCTGAACTACATAGTAAGACCCTGTCTCACAAAAACCTATATAAATAAATAAAATGAAATACAGACAAATCATTGTGGGGGAGTCTGGGAAGACACCTAATCTGGGGGCAGTTGAGTCTCCTCACAGCTCTTCCCCAACCTATCTGGGAAACTTTATTTTTGGTGCAGGGGATTGAACCCAGGCCCTTGCTCACGCTGGGCAAGTGCTCTACCACTGAGCTACATCCTCATGCTCCAAGTGTTTGGTCCTGAGGCTCAGTTTTCTTGCCTATTAAATGAACATCATAGCTGGGCTTGAGGGTGCACACCTATAGTCCCAGCACTCGGGAGGCTGAGGCAGGAGGATCACTGCGAGTGGAGAGGCTGAAAACAGGAGGGCCACTAAGAGTCTAAACTGCATAGTGAGACCCTGTACCAAATACATGAGAGAGAGAGAGAGAGAGAGAGAGAGAGAGAGAGAGAGAGAGAGAGAGAAAGAGAGAGAGAGAGTGAGCAGCCCCGGCTACAAAGTGATTCCAGTACCAGCCTGAACTTCACAGTGAGACCCTGTCTCAAAAAGACAATAAATAAATAAATAAATAAATAAACAAACAAACAAACAAACAAATAAATAAATAAAAGAAAATCATAGCTAAAGCTCAGGAGGGTTGTCCTCTATACCAAGTGAGGCCGGTGGGGCTGCAGAGATGCAGATCTATCACTCACGAATGGTAAAGCGCTATGCACACGTCACACCTGTTCCTTGACTTCCTTCTCAAAAACGCAACTGTTGGCTCAGCAGCTTAAGTGCCTACCTGGCAAGCAAAAGGTCCCAAGTTCGATCCCCCATACCACAAATGAATAAATAAAAAAATAATAAAAGAAATGAAGGTCTGGCCAGAGAGCTCAGTGGACTATCACGCCTGCTTTGGTGGAACGCAGCATCCAGGGTTTGATCCCCAGCATGCTGTGCTGGCCCCAGCCCTGGGCACACTGAGATGGCAAATGAGACTAGGTGTGGTGGCGCATGCCTGTAATCCCAGCACTTGAGGGAAGGAAGGAAGGAAGGAAGGAAGGAAGGAAGAAAGAAAGAAAGAAAGAAAGAAAGAAAGAAAGAAAGAAAGAAAGAAAGAAAGAAAGAAAGATGGGGCTAGCAAGATGGCTCAGCAGTCTAAAGCGCCTGCTTAGGCAAGCTTAGGTAACTGCAGAGACCACAGTTCGGGACACCACATGCTGCACCAAGCCTACCCCCAGGGTAGGCTGAGTCGGCCGAAAGAAAGAAAGAAAGAAAGAAAGAAAGAAAGAAAGAAAGAAAGAAAGAAAGAAAGAAAGTGTAGCTGTGTAGAGGGGCCAGAAAGCTGTCCTGAGCAGAGTCAGCCTCAGGGGAATCTGCTCTTCACCCCAGCCCCCTCTGACTGCAACCAAGTAGGAACAGAGGACAGCTGTGACCCTGGCTCCAGGCATGGAGACACAGGAAACTTCCTGTACAGGACAAGGCCATGCAGTCACGGGACTCACTGGGTGCGGCCCCACTGCACCGATGGCAACATTCTAGATTAAGATAAAGTCTAGGGCTGCCCGAGAAGCCGATGACCAGAAGTAACCTCGTTTCCGTGAAAAGCAGTGCTGTGCACCCTGAAGGAGCGGAAGCTGCCGGCCCAGCTAGGCACGGACCCAGGGCCTTGTGTATGTTAGGTAAATGCTCCACACAAATGCCTGAGAGTGGCTCACAGCCAACAGCGGGAGTGGGGAAATATAGGCTCTGGCTGTGGAGCTGGGGCGGGGACTCCCTGCAGGAGCCAACAAGAAGCAGCTCATCTGCAGTATGCATTGAGACCCTGCAGGATTGGCTGTGCTCCTCTAGGAGGACCTGGGGGTCAAGGGGGTAGCAATGCTCCAGTCTGATTTTTAGTAGAGAGAAGAGTAGAAAGTGGAGGCCAACTCAGTCACAGAGCCTGTGGTTGGAATCCGTTCAGAGGACACAGAAGAGGAACAAGTAGAAAATGACCAGGGTACACATGGTGGCGCACACCTGTTATCCCAGCACATGAGAGTCCGAGGCAGGAGGATCACTGTGAGCTCAAGGCTAGCCCGGGCTTCGCAGTGAGTTCAAGGCCAGTGTGAACCATATACAGTGAGAGCTTACCTCAAAACACTAGAGGGGCTTTGTCCGCAGTGGCCTTTCTCCAGCTGGTGAGAACATCTTCGCGCTCTCGTCTGCCTCTGGCTCACAGTCTTTTAGAGGCCAAATGCCATGACTTTAGTTAAGTTGCAGAGTTCTGATGGAGGGACATTTGAAGTCGACGTTGAAATTGCCTAACAGTCTGTGACCATCAAGACCATGTTGGACGATTTGGGACTGGATGATGAAGGAGATGATGACGCAGTTCCTCCGTCAAACATTAATGCAGCAGTATTAAAACAGCTCATTCATCGGTGCACCCACCACGAGGAGGAACCACCCTCCTCCTGAGGATGATGAGGACAGAGAAAAACAAACAAACGACAGCCCTGTTTGGGACCAAGACTTCCTGAAAGTTGACTGAAGAACCCTTTTTGAATTTATTCTGGCAGCAAACTACCTAGACATCAAAGGTTTGCTTGATGTTCCATGCACTACTGCCAATGCAATCAAGGGGAAAACTTCTGAGGAGATTTGCAAGACTTTTAATATCAAAAATGACGTTACTGGCTGGGCATGGTGGCGCATGCCTATAATTCCAGCACTTGGGAGGCTGAGGCAGGAGGATCAGTGCAAGTTCGAGACCAGCCTGGGCTACAAAAGTGAGTGCAAGGCCAGCCTGAGCTGCATAGCAAGACCCTGTCTCAAAAAAAAGACTTTACTGAAGAGGAGGAAGCATAGGTACTCAAAGAGAACCACTGATGTGAAGAGAAGTGTTGTGCCTGACACTGTAACACTATAAGGATTGTTCCAATCACTAGTTGCACGGCTCTGTTTATAATTGTTAATAGTAGACAAACTATAGACAATGCAGGGCCAGCAAGATAGCTCAGCGGTCTAGGCGCCTGCTTAGGCAAGCTTAGGCAACCACAGGGACCGAGGTTCAATCCCTAGCACCACATGGGCAGGCTGAGCCAGCCATAATATAATAAACAAATTAAGTTTAACTTTAATGAGCTTTTCAAAGTTGGCATTGTAAATAAAACAACTTGCAAAAGTTTTCTGCAATAGTATTAACAAAATGCTATCTTTATTCAGAGGTTGGAAACTGGAAAAAGGCTACTTAAAGTAACTGTTCCAAGTGGGGTTGTTGGGAATGTTGTCCGGCCTCCTAGAGTCAGGCAGTATCACTGCTATAGATCAGCCTGCAGGACTCCCTTGTTGGACCTGAGGACTTGTTTGGTTTGTTTTTAAATTTTTAATCTTCTCAGCTTTGAGTATGTTTCCTAGAGACTCAGTAACTACTGAGTTTGTGGTTTGGGAGAGAAATGCAACTAGACAGTTTGTTAGCTCTTCAATTAAAGACAATGCTTAAAAAAAAAAAAAAAAAAAAAAAAAAAAAAAAAAAAAAAAAAAAAAAAAAAAAAAAAAAAAAAAAAAAAAAAAAAAAAAAAAAAAAAAAAAAAAAAAAAAAAAAAAAAAAAAAAAAAAAAAAAAAAAACTAAAAAGAGAAAAATAAATAAAATGGCAAGATAAAGTAGAAAGGTTATTAAAATCCAGCTGGTATTGACCAATATGTGACCAGCCCAGGGATGTGGAGACAGCAGCCCGATGCCAGAACCCAGCCTGGGGGAGACTTTGGTGGGAAGGGAAGAGGTACAAGGTGTGGCAGGCTTTCCTAGGAAGACTTGCGCCTAGAGAGGAAATGGAAGGCCAAGGGCAGGAGCCTTTCAGAGCAGTTGGAGAGACAAACGCCATGCTTCCTGGCCCTGACCACTGCAGGATCATGGTCTTGGGGACTGTGACAGACACTGCCCCTGCCTCCTGCTGGAGCTGCCCTAAAGCCAATCCACATAGACTGTAAACAGGACTGGGAAACTTTATTATTATATCGTTATTTTATCTTTTAATGTATTTGGTTGTTGCAGAGCCTCACTGCACAGCTCGGGCTCACAGTGATCCTGCTTTCAGCCTCCCCAGCACTTGGGTTACAGGCTTGTGTCACTGCACCCAGACTCTGGCCCGCTCAGTGTCCCCTAGGGGCGGGGCTGGCATGGCATGTGATGCCAGGGATTGAACCATAGTCCCTGCACTTGCCTAAGTTTGTCTAAGCAGGAGCTTTAGTCCACTGAGCTATCTTGCTGGCTCCCTGGGCTGGGGAATTTCAAATGGTTAATAGCCCATACTTTTTGTTTCTGGAACTGAGGATTGAACTCAGGTCCTTGTGCTTGCCAGGCAAGCATTTATTCTACTGAGCTATCTCCCCAGCCCACCTTTTTTTTTCAGCCCATACTTTTTATTCTTTGATTTTTTTGAGGCAGAGTCATGCTATGTATTCCAGGTTAGCCCCCAACTCATGGTGACCATCCTGCCTCCACCCATCACATTCTGGGATTACAGAAGTGTACCACTATGCCTGGGTGACTGGGAGACTTGGGAAAATAGAGCCCGAGCTGATTGAGGACAGTCACTATCTTATTAGATGACCCTTTAAAATTCAGGCCACCAATGGCAGGACAGGGAACTACTGTAACTGCAGAATTACGGTAAGCGAAGTCAGATAAGAAGGCTTCAAAGGTGGGTTTTGAAGGCAGAGGAAAGTGATGACAAAGCAGAAGGTATCCAGTGCAAGAGAAGAGTGTGAGAGGACCTGAAAGACAACCACGGCACTCAGAACCCAGTATTCCAGAGGGCTGAGGATGTTGCCCCGTGTGGAGCTCCTATCGCAGTATGCACAAAGATGTAGGTTCAAACCCCAGCACTACCAAAAAAAAAAAAAAGTACAACAAAAGATGAAT
>PVKN010001064.1:0-50846 GCA_004027915.1 Capromys pilorides | reverse complement strand
GAAAAAAAAAAAAAAGAAAAACGCTATGTGGAGCTCAAGAAGACGAACCCTGACCTTCCCATTCTAATCCGCGAATGTTCCGATGTTCAGCCGAAACTGTGGGCCCGCTACGCATTTGGTGAAGAAAAGAATGTCTCCTTGAACAACTTCAGTGCTGATCAGGTAACCAGAGCCCTGGAAAATGTGTTAAGTGGCAAAGCTTGAAGCCTTCACTGAGGATTATTATGACCAGGAGGCCCAGAACCTGAGTTCTGCTCAACAGTACAATGGGAAAATGCATCATTCTCTTTCTTATGAAGCTTGTGCTGTAAAATGCTAAAAAAAAAAAAAAAAAAAAAAGATGCTTCCTTTTAAGGAAGAACTATTAGCAGTTTAGTCTGGGATATGTAGAGCTCATCTCATGGAGGTAGTAATTTTTAAAGAGGGGGATGAAACAGCACTCTGATAAGCTATTTTTGCTGAAATGTGACCTTTCATTGCAAGAGTTAAAAGTTAATGTAAGCCAGGGATTGAACTCAGGCCCTTGCACTTGCCAGGCAAGTGCTATCTCCACAGCCCCTTTGTAAGCTAAGTCTTTTAGTGATTCCAAAGAAGGTAGGTAGTTAAAGTTGTACCCATGACAAATACAAATCCAGACACACATAAGTGAGAAAAGTAACAGTTTTAATGTTTCATATCATGGTTGCTCACACATGCTAACATTTTCAGTAGGTTTTTTTTTTTTTTTTTTGGTGAAATATACATGGCATGAACTTGCATTTTAATCATTTTGACTATTGCAATATAAGAAATTGTATGCCATCAAATTTACCACTTTAGGGCTCAACACGTAAGTTGTTGGTACAGCATTTGCCTAGCATTCATAAGAGCCTATGTGTGATGAAAGAAAGAAAGAAAAAAAAAAAAAGAAAGAAAGAAAGAAGAGAGAAAGAAAGCAAATCTAGGCACCCTGACACATGTCTGTAATCCCAGCGCTCCAGAGGCTGAGACAGGATTGTTGTGAGTTTGAGACCAGCCTAGTGAGCTCAAGGCCAGCCTGAACTGCACAGCAAGAACCTGTTTCAAAAAGAAATAATAATAATAAATGCTGCAACATTTTAACCACTTTTTCTTTTATGTATTTGGTAAAAGGTCTCACTATGCAGCTCAGACCTGTAGTGGGCCAGAGAGGCATGTGGTGCCAGGGATCAAACCCCAATCCCTGCACTTACCTAAGCAGGCACTTAGTCCACTGGGCTATCTTGCTGGCCCCCATCCTAACCACTTTAAGTGTATGGTATAGTAGCATAAACTATATCCCCAAAGAATTAAACATGGTTGTACAAAAGATCTCAAGAAACTTTTCAGCGTGCAAAACTAACATTCCGTATACACTGAATAACTCTATTTCCCTATCCTCCAGTTCCTGATAATGACTCTATTTTTCTGATTCTATAAGCTTGACTATTTTTGATACTTCATCTAAGAGGAATCATACAGCACTCATGTTTTAATGCTGGCTTACGTCATTGAGCTAATGCCCTTGTTTCATCCACGGTATGATGCACTCTTTTTATGACCAAACAGCATCCCAGCACATGTGCACACCACGTTTCCTCTATCTTCTCAGTTGTCAGTAGACACTGGGCTGTTCCTACCTCACAATGAACACTGATGTGTAAACATATCCTTATGATCTTGTTTTCAGTTATTGTGGCTATATATTACAAAGTGGGATTCCTGGATCACGTAGTGATTCTCATTTCCATTATTTTTAAAGACCTTCTATACTGTTTTTCAGAGCACTTCACTATCTTACATCCTTTAACCATTTTTTAAGCATATAACTGAGTGATGTGGAGAACATCCGCAGTGTACACAGCCAGCAGCACTTCATTTCCATAAATTTTTCACTAACCCATTAAACAGTAACTTCCCATTCCTTTTTCCTCCCTTACTAACCTCTAATTTCTCTGTATAGATTTGCCAATTATGAGTACCCTGTATGAATGGAATTATACAGCAGTTGTCAGTTTGTGTCTGGCATTTCTTAGTGTAATGTTTTCAAGGTACATCTGCATTGTAGCATCTGTCAAAAAAATTGGGGAGGGTGATAGTACTGGAGATTGAAACTAAGACCTTTGCACTGAGCCACAGCCCCTGCTCTTATATTTTGCCTTTGAGGCTGGGTCTTGCCAAGTCAGGTAGTTGCTCAAGACACTTGTATTCTTTCTACTTTTTCACTGTTCTGAATAAAGTTATTATCAACATCAGTGTGAAAGTATCTGATTGAATCTTTGTCTCTAGTTTTTTGGGGAATATAGACGTGGTGTCAGATATGAGTGGAATTTCTGGATAATATGCTGACTTGGACATGTTTAAGTCTATCATGGAAAGGATGCCAGACTGCCCACCGTCCTTCCATAGCTAGGCAAAACTAGCCATGAGCAAATGTTTGGATTGGAGGCCTTTAGCCTGGAACCACCTCCTGAACCAATGAGCTCTTGCCAGCAGTCATGTGATGCCAAATATAATGCAAAACAGAGGAAGGGTAGATTCTTCTAGAATCTTCTAGGCAAGCTGCGACTGACACTTAAGTATGAGAACAGAAGTAGCTGTGAATAAATTGATACAAACAATGGATACAGTTTAATTAATACTTGCTGGATGAATAATAAATTGAGCTTTTATTGCCATTCCATAATTGATTAGTTCAACATTCAGCTTATTTCAAGCTATCCAATGTTTAATAATTCAAATGTCTCCTATTCTGTCCACAAAAGATAATTACTTGCAAAACTCTAAAAACAACGCCTGACATGTAAGGGTGCAGGCTCTGGAGACAGATTGACTGGAATATTTTGTTTCGTTTCATTCATTTTTGCTTCCTCTCTTGAATTCTTCCTCTCCCTTCTACTGTTTCCTGGATCCTGGGCCTTGGGGATGCTAAGTAAGTACTATACTGACTGCGTTTCAATTTAACATCAACTGCCTGGCTGAGGGCCCTTGTACAAGTTATTTGTCCAACTCTGAGACTTGCTTCCTTATCTTTAAAGTGGCATAAAAATCACACCTGCTCCCAAAAGACTGTTACATCCATCGGAATAATGAAGGTGGTACGTATGCCCGTCTTCTTGGTATACTTAAATCTGGATTTTATCATTATCCTTGTTTGGGATCTGGTATGAGATTGGGACGTGTGGTTGTAGTTGATGTGAAATTGTTTCCAGTCCTTGATTGGCTTTAAATTTTTCACATGTTTGCTTATGTGTTTGTAGCACATAATGGCTGCATTCATCATGGGGCATTGGTACACAGTGATTCTCTTTGCATGCCCTCCCCCACTCATTCCCCTCTACTCCATCTCTTTTTTTTTTTTTTTAATTTTATTTATTTATTTATTTGTTTGCTTGTTGTGTTTGTTTGTTTCTTTATCTATTCATTTTGTGGCTGGCTCAGCCTGCCCTGGTGGTGGCGCTGGCACAGCATGTGGTGCCGGGGATCGAACTGCAGTCCCCGCAGTTGCCTGAGCCCTCCTAAGCAGGCGCTTTAGACCACTGAACCATCTCGCCGGCCCCTCTACTCCATCTCTTGGTCCTTTCCTCATCTTCTAAAGATCTGTCTCTCTGGATTGGCTTTCTTGTGCCCTCTTTTGATCTACCCATCCTCCATCAACATTAAAGAAAAAAAAAAAAAAGAATCTCTTCCTTGATTTCTCTGTGAATCTCCAGTCTTCACGCTATACTTTCTGCCAGCTGCTGTCACAGGTCATTGTTGTATTTTCCCGTGATACAATTTCTCTTCATTTATTCACATTAGACCAGAGGTCTTCACTTGGGGGTATTGGAAGTTTTAAAAAATGCTCCTCTCTGGTCCCACTTCTGGGAAGTTGGGCTCGGTTGATCTGGGATGAAACTGAGGGTCATTCAACAAGCATTGTGCAGATACTCTAGTGAGAGGGGTGTAGGAGGACTCTTGAACAATAGGAAGGGCCAGAATTTTTCCTTTATTGGAATGTTTTGGATTTCTCAGCGTCAGGGTTCTAGAAGTCACGCTATAATGCTTGTGGAGTGAATGAATGAGTTACCTTTGGCCTTCCCATACTTAACATACCTCTTTTGGATTCCTGTCACTAGACCCTCAGTTCCAGCATAATCATATGTCCAAGTGTCTAATGCAATGCCTGGCACGCAGTAGGTGTTTAACAAACAGTACTTTAATGCCAAATCTGTATTTTTAAAAACTCAAACTCTGTATTCGTTGTAGCAACGTGGGCTTCGAGAATACTACACTGATAACATTAGGGGATCCCTGCAAATAAACGTTCAGAGACAGGCATCATCTGTCCAAGGGGCTGCATTGCTATCCTGAGAGCCGTTTCACAGGACGCTGATGCGTGCCTGGGGTCGCCAGCCTGAGGACCACCGGGCACGCACACATGGGCTGTGAATTGCTCTGAGCCGAAGGCCCTCCCCGCCCCCTCTCCCCGCGCAGCTTGCCCGCCCCCGCCTCCTCCTCTCCGCCCACTCTCGCCGCGGTCTGCTGGCGGCGGCGGCTTTGTCTCGTGGGCTGGTCCCCGGCGGCTCCCTCCCCCAGCAGCTGCCGCCAAGGGAGGACGCGGCGCGGGAGCTGTCCGGCGTCCCGGTGCTGAAACCCCGACCCCTCGTCATCCACCACTACCATGTAAGGCCATGAAAAGGGCTCGTCCTGGCGCAGCGCGGACATGGAGGAGGACTTATTCCAGCTCAGGCAGCTGCCGTGAGTACCATGGGGGCGAGTAAGAGGCAGACAGGCTTTCTTTTAAGAAATGCAAAGCTGCAGGGGGTGCATCGCGCCATGGCTTCCTGAATTGAAAGCGAACTGTCTCAAAGGAAGGAATTAAGGCCTGGAGCAGATAAGCCATTTTCCTACCCTGGCAACCCAGCTTCCCTATCTCTGACTCAGTTCCATTTTTCAGATCGGTCAGGATCCTACCGGGAGCCACGGGCACCCTATTTTCCCTTTTAATTGCTCTCTATCCTAACGGGAATTGTGAGGTCCGTGTTTGAAGAACGCATCAGCTGCTCTTAGGAAATGTGCGCTGAATTGATGAGCCTGTGCCGTGACCTGGGTCCTTGCCAGCGCTCCTCTTGTGCTGTGAAATCCCTCATTTTTCTGCAAGGTCCTTAGGAAATGAATGGTGCGATGTTGCAAACTGGTTTCTAAAAAGCTGAGATTCCTTCCTAGAGGAGAGGCTTGAGCAAAGTCCTGTTGTTTATGGAGTGTGTGAGAGAGAGGCTTGTGCGCCGCCGCCACCGCCGCCGCCGCCGCTGAAATCGCTTGCCTTCTTCTGAATGAAAGGGTTTTCTAACATCTAGCTGGAGTGAGACTCGCTGTTGGGAACCTCGGGAATATACTCCTTTGAGGATGAGAATTTTTTAAGAATGCCAGATTTGCTTTAAAAATCCTGGGAGAATACAATCAGGCAATGGAATGAACAGGGGCCTTGCAGAGGGGCTTACAGATTTTTTCTATCACAGGCAGATGGTGATTTGTTAAGCGAATTCCAAGAGTCTAAGAGGGGCATTTTAAAAAGCATATTTCTGGTGGGCTCTGCTTTAATTTTTAGAATCACTAGCCATTTGGATGGTAAAGTAGATTCTATTTGGGTTTGTTGCACAGGGTACATTATCAACAGCAATGTTTAGCATGTGTGTATTCTCTTGACTTAAAAAAAAAATGGTGTATTTTGTTCGTTGAGCTCCTAAGGAATTCTCCCAAGTGACTTTTAGTGTGGCTGATATAGCTCTCTGAGACTCTGCTTGCAGGAGAGGGTTGTCACAGTGTGGAATTAATTTTTATTTTAAAATGTACTTAATTTAGATTTTAATTTTAAGCTTTTATTAATTGATCCACAAATAGCATGATTTATGAATACAGTATTATTTCACAATTGCTGGAGGATACCTAGGTGTAACAACCAGAGGTTGATGTATGAATAGATGAAAATGTAAATGAGTGAGTCCAAATCTCCCAAGGAAAACATACCACTTTCACTGGAAATAAATATGCTGAAAAGCCAAACTATTACCCTAAAATTAAAATAATTCAAATATTAAATTATAAAATTAGTGCTGAGAATAAGAATATGATGATATATAGAAAGCTCTAGATTTATTCATATAAATTTTCAAACAATGTCATAGTATATGAATTTTGTAAAAGACTTATGTATACTTAATCTAATATATAGACATTATTACTACAACAATTCTTTCCTTAGTTAACAAAGAGTAAAAATAGGGGGCTAACTCAATGGTAGAGTGGGAAAAAATTAACTAAAAATTAATTTAGCTTTCAGCCTTTAGATTTTCAGTGGGAAAATGCTTGGTTCACAAGCATGAGGTCTTGGGTTCAATCCCCAGTACTAACTAGAAAATGAATTTAGAGTTATGTATGGTGGCACACACCGGTAATTCCAGCATTCTAGAAGGCTGAGGCAGGAAGATCAAAAACTTAGCCTGAGTCACATAGCAATTTAGCAAGACCCCATCACAAAATTTAAAAAAATAAGAAGGCTAGTGTTGTAGCCTACTGTGAAGGCCCTAAGTTAAATCCCCAGGACCCTAACAGTTAATTTAATGTTTAGTATAAATATATTATGAATAAAATCAACATAATAAATAAAACTCAGAGAGGAGCACAAGAATGAAAAGTAAGGCTTCCTCTTCCCGTACTCCAGTCTCGTCCCCCAGAATTGTTTCCTGATTGTTCTGTTTTGTAGACAACATCAGCTCAAGGTTAGACTGTGTATTGTGTGAGAACATTTGCTTTGACTCAGACACAACTGGGTTCTAGTCCTGACCCTGCCAGCTGTGTTACTTTAAGAAAATAAGCGAACCTTTCTGAGACACAGCTTTTCAGCTATAAAATTGGGATCATGGGGTGAAGGGAGAACTCATGTGCAAGACCCTAGGTTCAGTCCCTAGCATTCCTCCCCTAAATGGTATTATAATAGCACTTGATTCATAGGGTCATTGTAAAAATTGATTGAGATAATGCATCCTAAATGTTTGCCAGGCACAAAATAACATAAATTAGCTATTATATTGTTACTACATTTAAAAATCATTTAGAAAAACAAAGTATGTGGGTTTGACTGCTGGACTTCCAAAAATTATTATTTGAAAAAACCCCAAACTGCATTTGAATGAAGTGAAAATTAGCCCTGAGATGCATTGACCTCAATTTATATAAAAAGAGTAAGCTAAAGGCAGGAGCCGTGCGAATCTGAGTGGGTTACAAATCACGACTGGGATTTTTTTAAACCACACTCCCTCCATAGATTAGGCACAGATTGCAGGCAACAGATTTCCAGAGAACAATATGGTTTTTTTAAAAACCCTGAGTGCCTTGCAAAGGCTTGGCAAGAGTGGACTTTGGACCGGACTCAGCCCCACGGGAGGCCAGGTGTTAATAGGTTATAAGCCTCTAAGTAGTTTACAGGGCTGAGGGAGGGGGATAGGGAGTGAGGATTCCCAAGCAAACAGTTCTCTTGCACTTGGGGACACCTTCACACAGCTCTGGATGGTTCATCTGAAATCAAAACCCCCACCCCCGCCTTTCACCTGCTATTCACTGGGAGAACAAACAGTGTCACAAATAGGAGATTCGAGTGGCTGAGATAGTGTCCACTTCTGCCTTATTGTTTGTTCATGCACAAGTAAACCTTTTTCTTTTTTTAATTTTTTTTATTTATTTGTTTGCTTATTTGTTTGTTTCTTTATTTATTTATGTATTTTATGACTGGCTCAGCTTGCCCTGGTGGTGGGGCTGGCACAGCATGTGGTGCCGGGGATCGAACTGCAGTCCCTATAGTTGCCTGAGCTTTCCTAAGCAGGCGCTTTAGACCACTGAACCATCTCGCCGGCCCCTAAACATTTTCCTTTAGATCTCCTCTAAGACAATTTCTTTTTGTCCAGGGCTAGAGATTGAACCCAGGGCCTCCCATATGTTACTCAAATGCCCTATCGCTGAGCTGTATCCCCAAACCATAGAATGATTTCTTGAAACTGAGCTTTCCAGAATACAACACACGTTGGCTGACTTATTCATTCATTTGTTGGTTTAATTGGGTGCCAATTGTACAAGGGGTTCTAAATCTGAATAAGACAAGATAGTTCTTGCCTTTGAGGAACTCACTCAATTGTCCCATTGGGAACCCACTATTTGTGACTATTTAGGTTAAACTTAAATTATGTACCTTATATGTTAAATAACTTGCATAGTATAGTAAATAATATGAATATGATATTTTATATAGTATGTTTTATATGCTATAAAAACAGCACTTGAGTAATTTCTAATGTTCACATTGCAAATGCTGGTCTATGGATGTAGCTCAGTGAAATTACACTTGCCTAGCATGCGCAGAGCCCTGGGTTCAATCCATAGCATCACAGAAACAAACAAAAAGCAAATACTAGATGCCCAATAAGCTAACCGTATTGGATGGCATAAATCTGAAGTACTTCCAAAGATGCAATAATTCCTCAAATTCCATTGGACTGGACGTCCATGGTCTGGTGGAGGAGGTGCACATTGAACACATCGCCACCCACATAATTAAATTAAGAGATGGCTGTGAGCTATCAAGGCCTCTGCAGTGCAAGCAGACTAGTTTTAGATGGGGAAGAGGAGGAACAAGGGAAGGCTTCCTTGAGGAAGTGACGTTGGAGCTGAGCTCCTAGAGATGTGTAGTCCACCAGAGAGGGAGGGAGAGAGGAGGGGGAGAGAGAGAGAGACAGACAGACAGACAGACAGACAGACAGACAGACAGACAGACAGAATTCCAGCAGCAGAGGGAACCATATGGGTAAAATGCCTGAATAGAAAAGGCTTGATGTGTCATGATTGATGGAGCATAATGAACAATTGGCTCAAGGGAAGACTGCAAGGGACAGAAGGGACCCGGTCATAGGGGCCCTTGGACTAGGTGACAAGAACTTAGGTCTTGATTTCACACACACTCTCTTTTTCTTTTCTTACAAAGTCTGTTTTTGAAGATAGCCCCTATGTCTGTCACTTTACTGAAACTTCCCCTGGCCTTTCCTGGGTTTAACCAGTAACAGAAGTAAAATGTGGCATCTGAGTCGGGCTGAAAAGGGTTCAAGCGCTGGTTCTGCCACTTGCCACCGAGGTGGCTTTGGGCCAGTGACTTTGTTCCTTGAAGACTGGGTGTTCATCTAGAAAGCTGGCTGTGGCATTGTATCCGTGACATTGTGCTACTGTAAGCTGAGAGGAGCTGACTGGGCGCCATGAGTGCAGGGCCTGGCTCAAGGCAGGAGTTCAGCAAATGGGGCTGGGATCTCTCCACTCTGGTTTGTTCTGCTCCTTCTCAACTTGCTAGGGTCCTACGGCACCTGGAATCTGTCATCTCCTAGTCCTCTGCAGTGCCATCCCCACCCCACCTCCACACACACACAGATGCAAACCCCAAACCAGAACATAACGGGTGTCAGGAAGGATATAGAGGTACTGGAATCCTTGTACCCTGTTGGTGGGAATATAAAGCAGCATGAGTCTATGGAAAACAGTATGACAGTTCCTTAAAGAATTAAAAATAGATTTCCATAGGATCCAAAAGTTCCATTTCTGGATATACAATCAGCCTTTCATAGCCGTGATTCCACATCCATGGATCCAACCAATCATAAATCAAAAATTGCATCTGGCTGGGCAGTCGTGGCACACACCAGTGATCCCAGCACTTGGGGGGCTGAAGCAGGAGGATCAGTGTGAGTTCGAGACCAGCCTGGGCCACAAAAGTGAGCTCAAGGCCAGCCTGAACTGCATAGTGAGATCCTGTCTCAAAAAGAAAAAAAAAATTGCATCTGCCCTGAACATAGGTAGACATTTTCTCTCATCATTATTTCCCCAAACAATGTAGTGTGACAGCTATTTATATAGTTTTCACATCCTATTGGGTATTGCAAATGATTTAGAGATGACTTAAAGTATGTGGGAAGGACTGGAGAGATAGTTCAGCATTCTAAGCAGCTGCCTGGCAAGCGTAAGGACCTGGGTTAAGTCCCTGGCATAGCATCCCGTGCTGGTCCCAAAACTCCAGGTAGACCATGCTGGCCACTGAAACTGGGAGTGCTGGTGCACGTTTATAATCCCAGTGCTAGGGAGGCCAAGACAGGAAGATCACCACAAGTCTGAGCAGCATAGCAAGACCCTGTACCAAATAAATAAATAGGGGAGCTGGCAAGAGAGCTCAGCAGACTAAAGTGCCTACTTAGGCAAGCTAAGGCAAGCACAGGGACCATGGTTCCATCCTCAGCACCACGTGCTGTACTAGTCCTGCCCCCAGGATGGGCAGAGCCAACCAGAGTCCAGGTATAGTGGCTCACACCTGTAATTCCAGTCCTGCAAAGGCTGAAAGCAGGAGGATCACCAGCAGTCCAAGCTGCATAGCAAAACCCTGTAACAGGCAAATACATGAAAGAAAGAAAGAAAGAAAGAAAGAAAGAAAGAAAGAAAGAAAGAAAGAGAGAGAGCCAGGGAGATAACTCAGTGGAGTAAGTGCTTGTGTGGCAAGTGCAAGGTTCTGAGTTCAATCCCTGGTACCACAAAACAAAACGAAGGCAGGAAGGAAGGAAGGAAGGAAGGAAGGAAGGAGGCAAGGAAGGAAGGAAAGAGAGAAAGAAAGTATATGGGAGGATAGGCATAAGTTCAATGCAGAAGCTATGCCATTTTATATAAGGGACTTAAGCATAATAACCTGACAGAATTGAAAGTTGAATCTTGAAGAGATATTTGTACATCGTTCTCCATAAAAACATTATTTACAATAGCTAAAACACAGAGACAACCTATATCAATTAGTAGGTAAATAGATAAACAAAATGTGGAATATTCACACTACGGAATATGACACAATCTTGTGTAGCAGCCAACTCTCCTTGCCGGAGTGAGAGCTTCCAAGGGTAACAACCTGGCATATCCCAAGTGTGGGGGACATTCCTGTAGATTTCATCTAGCACTGGATTCTAAAACAGACCACTCCATATGGACCAAAGGATTATGAAAGCTTTATGGATAAGAAAACAAAAAAATCCATCCATCATCTGTTATCATTTTCCCTGCCAGTTGGAACCACCATTATTATATTAGGACACTGAACATCTCAGTCCACCTGGCTTCTTTTCTGCACATTTGTTTTTCTGTACCCATTTTCCTTTGACTCAAGAAGGTTGGAAGAGTGATACTTTGATGAACTGATTGCATAACTATTCTTTGACAATATTCTAATTGGCAAAATTATGCATATTTATTGTGTACAGCATGTTTTGAAATATGTACCTAAATATGTCAAATGAGTAAATCAAGGTAATTAGTATATAAAGGTCGGCATGGCAGCACATACCTTTAATCCCAGCACTGCGAAAGACTGAGGCAGGAAGACGGTGAGTTTGACCGCAAACTTAGCAAGCCTCATCTCAACATAAAGTAGAAAGGCTGGGAATGTGTTCAGTGTGAAAGCCTAAGGTTCAATCCCTAGTACAAAATAATTAACAACAATAATAATAATAATAACAATAATAATAATAAGTATATACAATACCTTCCAAGCTGTGTGTGTGTGGTGAGAACATTTAAAATCTATTTTCTGGGCCAATGAGATGGTTCAGTGGTCTAAAGTGCCTGCTTAGGAAAGCTCAGGCACCTGCAGGGACTGCAGTTCGATTCCCAGAACCACATGATGCGCCAGCCCCACCACCAGGGCAGGCTGAGCCAGCCATAAAATAAATAAATAAATAAATAAATAAATAAATAACAACAACAACAAAAAACTTTAAAAATAAAATCTATTTTCTTGTTAATTTTCAGGTATGTTATTAACTATAGCCTCTAACTTGAGCAATAGATTTGTTCAACTTATTCCTCTAACTGAAACTGTACCACTTGACCAACACTTCCTCCCAATAACTGCTAAACCCGTGGTAACCAATATTCTACACTCTATTTCCACAAGTTCAACTTTCTCAGGGTTTTTTGTTTGTTTGTTTCATTTTTTGGTGATACCAGGAATCAAACTCAGGACCTTGCACTTGCCAGGCAAGCACTTTTTCCATTGAGCTATCTCCCTAGACCCTTTCAGGTTTTTTCTGGTATGGAAAGTGAACTCAGGACTTTGCACTTGCCAGGTAGGCACTTGTGCTGCTGAGCTACAACCCTGACCCTCAGATTCTATATATAACTGTGTCATGCAGTATTTATGTATCTGTGCCTGGTTTATGTTACTTATCAGTACTCTCCAGGTCCATCCATGCTGTCACAAATGACAGAATTTCAGGGTTGGCCAGATAGCTCAGTGGGTTAAAGCACCTGCTTAAACAGGCACAGGGACCTGGTTCAATCCCGACACCACATGCCATGCCAGTCCCTCCCCGGGGCACTCTGAGACAGTGTTTGAGACTGGATGCAGTTGTGTGCATCTGTAATCCCAGTGCTT
This sequence comes from Capromys pilorides, assembly GCA_004027915.1. NCBI lineage: Eukaryota > Metazoa > Chordata > Mammalia > Rodentia > Capromyidae > Capromys > Capromys pilorides. The sequence goes on along the minus strand of PVKN010001064.1, from coordinate 38,368 downwards.
GGGAGGCTGAAAATAGAAGGATCACTACAAGTCTGATCTGTGTAGCGAGACCCTGTGCTAAATATATTTTTTTTAAAAAAAGCAGGATTTTTTTTTAAATGGCTGAATAGCATTTCATTGGGCACACAATACATTTTCTTTACCCACTGATGGGCACATAGGTCAATTTCATTTTTTAAATTTTTTTAAATTTTTAATAAGAAATAACAATATGATAGTTTCAAAACACAGTAGTGCATTCATAATAATCGATACATTGAATATTTTTGTCCTCATAGTAGTTATACAGAGCACAGGGTGTAGACATGATAAATTTTCTAATCTATATTAGTAGGGGAGGAAAAAAAGAAAAACAACAACAAAAAAAAATTTTTACCTTCTCTTTGTACAAAGAGGGAGTAGTTGTATACATAGGCCAACGTTCCATAATTGCAGTGGGATACCGGTGAAACTGGCAATGTTGGAAGCTGTTGGTATAAGCCTCTTACAGCTCATCATACTAATCTAGCTCTGTGTTCTATGCCTCATAATTAAGCTTTTCTGCTAGGTGATCAAGGGCAAGTTAAGGCCAGACCTGTATAATAGAGCATTCATCTTTTGTATCTTCCAGGGTCAAATCCCCTCAGGATTAACTTTGGAACCATGTACAGTGCTTTGTAGAGCTATTGCCAGTGTCAGCCATTGGGATGAGTCACGGCCATTGCTTGACCAGTTTGCTCTCTGTGAAAGCCTGAGAGAATGTCCTCTCTCTAGGTGACTCTCCTTAGGCACACTACACTTCATTTATCCCTTTCCTCTGAGGTCCCTTAATCTCCTTAAACAGAAAATTTGGGAAACCTCTGAGTTATAGAATGTTACAGCACAGGTTCTCTTATGTCCTGAATCCTCACTGACCTTGAAGGGCTAGAGCCAAAATGTTGGCTATCCTTGTAGCCCTTCTTTTTCTCCAATTTTTGGTCTGTAAACTTACATTCTCAACTCTCCAGCAGAGAAGCTTCATGATACTATTACTCTATGACATAGGTAATTGAGCTTAACATCACTGTCTTTCTGAGTATCAAACATCTTAGACTTATCTTGCAGTTGATATTTTCTGTCAATCATTGATATTCTAATAAATCTCTTTAGAATTTGATAAAAGTATTTACACATTTTTACACAGACATTTAGAAATCCAAGGATGTACAAAATTGTAGCCTGTCAAGCGTGTGGCATTTCACCTAGTCTCTTACTCTCACTTAATACCCTTTTTTGTTAACCAACCATTTACTTGAAAGAGAGTATAGCAGTAACTGAGTTTACACTGGAAGCAGTACACATCTAAAAGACCAGAGCAACATGCATTCCAAGCATAGTTCCAGTGTTGCACGCTGCTATCATCAATGAGAAAAACCTTTTGAAGGTTTCTAGGACCAATATCGAATTCATCCTGTGTACATAAGTGTATGGTTTTGCTCCTGCTATGTTTCCTTTCTTTTCTGCTTCCAGTCACTTTGTTGTTTAATCCATAAGACTTTGTTTTCCATTCAGTTGTGTTATGCCTCTCCATTTTTATTTCTATTTTAGATTTCTTACACTAGGGAGACTATACGATATTTACACATGTAGGTCTGGTTTATTTCATAGTCAATTCCATTTTTGCTGTTTTGAATAATGCTTCAACAATTGTAAGACTATTGTGCTTAAAACTATCCCAGGTAAACTCTCTGGGCCCAGACAAACACTGGAGAGGATTTGTATTTGAGTTCTAGAGGAGAAACCCAAAGCCAAGTCTGTTTCCTCTAGCTCAGGAGACTTCTGCCTAGAGACACAAGACCAGAGTAAGTGCCAAAGGCACCAATGAGACTGTTGGCTCCTGACCCTAAAACTCAGTGGGACAAAGAAGAAAAAGGTCCTTGGACAAGTGCTATTGACTGTCAACCCACTCCAGGCAAAAGTAGGGTGTCATTGCAGTAGCCGAGAGAATCCATATAGGCAGTCCCCCACAGCCTTTACAATTCCTAGTTCAGAACGGCTCCCAGGATGGGAAAATAGCTCCATGGCACAAGTTCCTGCCTGGCAAGTGCAAGGTCATGAGTTTGAACCCCGATCTCACACACACACACACACACACACACACACACAGTTACCTCCTGCAAGCCAGAACGGCTTCCACCTCTTCATTTCAAACACATGTGCATTTCCTGTGGGTCAGCTTCACTACAGGGGCTGTAGATTTCAGCGGCTTGAGGGGAACACTTAGAGGCCAAAGGCAGTGTTGCAAAGAGGCCATGGTTGGAGTAGCCTTAGCTCTTAAGAGTTGCCCCAAGGCCCACTGGGCTAGACAGTGGCTTTAATGCCTCAGTCATGGCTCCTCACTGGGCTGTCTAACAGATGCTGAGCATAGTGGTGCCCATCTATAACTCCAGCTCTTGGGAGGCTGAGACAGGAGGTTTGACACTAAATTTGAGGCCAACCTGGGGCTACATAGTGAGCTCAAGAGCAGTTTGAACGACATAACAGCACCATGTCTTAAAAACAAATACACACACACACACAGGGCTGAGGGTAGAGCCCTTGCCTGCCCAACATATGACCCTGGATTTGATCCCCAACACCAGAAAAAAAGAAAAAATATATGCTTGTTTGTGAGTCATTGTGTGATCTTAAACACTTTGTCCAACTTCCCGTAAGACATATGGGGGTGTGTGGGTCACCTTCAAGGGCCTGTTGAGCTCTGAAAGTCTGTGGCTGTCCATTTTCCAGATGGGGTGCCTGGTGCCATTCTAGGCACAGTGATCATTGTGGTCTGTTAATCTCTGAGGGCAGCTCTCTCTTGGCATTACTGACATTTTACTCCAAACAACACTGTTGTGAGAGAGCCATCTGATGCACTGTAGGATATTTAGCAGTATCCTTTGCCTCTAGCCACTCAGCATCACAAGCCAGTCCCAGCATCCCTGCCCCAACAATGACAACATTGTCCCCAGCAATGTGTGCATCTTCCATGCCCCTCCATGTAACCTTTGGCAGAAGGCTAAGTTCCATGGGGCAAGGCCTCAATGAGACACAGAGCAGGTCTTCCCTGTGTGGTTGTTGAATGAATAAATGAAAACAATGTACAAAGAGAAATCACCAGGAAAGTCACCAAAGCACAGGCCTCATGTTCTCCCAGCAGAAAGGTTGCCCAGCCCTCCATGGGGCCCTGCCCAATCAAGCCTAAGCCAAGCTGCCTTTCTTCCCTGGGTTGCATCATCTGCAAGGTGATGAGAGTGAGGGGACCCACCTCCTGGGGCATAACGTGGCCTTGAGCTGGTGCTCACCAAGTTCTCATCACAGCTACCAGCAGAGTAACAGCTCCATGCATGTTACCTATTATTTATTTGTCACCGAACATGCAAAGAAATGAGAACCAAAATTTGTATTAGTCATAGACTTCTAGACATTTGTGAATGGTAGAGATCTTAAAGGACATTGTGTCCAACCTCTCAGCTTCCATCTCTCCACCTCAGGGATGAGGACATCCAGCGGTGACTCTCAGACTTCTGCCATTGTCAACATCTCATTAAAACTCCCAGGCCCCATTCTACAAAGGTGCAAAAGCATCGAGTCTGGAGTATGGCCCAGGAATCAACATTCTAATCTGTTCCATCTGAACATCTGTTGCTTTGCTCAGAAAAGCATGGGCTGATAAGTGAAGTGCACTCGTTACTGATACAGGCTCCTGGTACACCATATCCTGCCCGGAGCACCGAGACCAACTGGCATAACTTCTCTGAACCTCAGTTTACTTATCTGTAAACTGGAGATAACATCTGCCTCTTAGGACTGTGGAAGGAATTACATAAGGCATTTTCTAGCACTTTGACTTGGACCCAGCACCTGAAGTGATGCATAAATATTAAATGTGATTACTCCTGCGCCAGTCACATGGGCATCGCCCCCTCCTAGAAAGCTTTTCACAAAGTAGTCTGCTGTCTCCTTAAACAGCTTTCTCCCTCACTGAGCTTTCCGGCCTGAGAATGTTCCTCCTTTCTTATCTTGAACTGTACTTCTTTCTTCCTCAAGTTCAAGCTCTTTTCTTGGCATCCAACGTGAACACCTCCCTCGCTTCAGCTCAGTATCCCAAGAGACCAGGCAGTTCGTGCACTTGACAGTTTTTGCTGCTTCAAGCATGTAGTCTCTAACTCCATTCTTCTTATTTAAAATTTTATTTTAAAGAGTAAAAATAGCAGAAACAAAGATAGAAAAACAGTGACAAGCAAGAGTACATATAGTACAGAATTTCAAAACAAGAACAAACATTTAACAATGGTTGTATTACATTTTTATCATCAAATCTGTTTAGATTAATAGATATAGGTATGTAAGATTGGGCAAACAATTAAACATTAACACTTTCAATAAACCTTAATTTTTAAAACTCTTCCAAATGCATTTTGTATTTAAGTCACTCTTTTAAAAAAAGAAAAACAATTATAGGGGTCTAACCCCATTTACTAAGAGAGGCAGATACTGCAAGAAGCGCCAACATCCACATACCCAAGGTATCTGGGACAACTGAGGGTTTGGGTGTCGATGTTCTGAGTTCCCTAAACACCGAGTGTGGGCGCAGCTGGTTAGCCCTGCAGATGAGTCTCCCCGGTAAATGTTTTCCTGTACTAATTGAAGAGTGAGGTGGGTGTGGAGAGACTAATTCTGAACACAAGCGTCAGCCCTCCACCCACAGCCGCTAGTCCAAGCCACCACCTCCTCTCTCTTGCCCACCGTGCAGCCTCTTCCCTGGTCTCCCTGCATTCTCCGTGCCCACCTCTCTGTATTAGCCATGCCTTGGGCTTTCTATATTCTGATACTCTGGCGTCTCAGCCCTCAATGGCCCCGGACCCACTGCCTCTTCCAGCGGTCACTGATTCTCAGAGACTGGGAGCAAATAGCTCCCCAGTCAGCGTGTCCTGCTTGCGGCGCCATCCAGCCGATCAAGAGGCCTGTAGCCCCCAGTCGCTTTCTTCACCAGGCTCTCGCAGAGCCCGGGACCACGTCCACTTGCCCTGATCATCGCAGCACCAGGTCCCAGTTAGGACACCAGAGGCCCCACACTCCAGAGCCTGCCCGAATCCCTTAAGCCAGCCCACCCTGAGCAGCTCACTCTGCCTGGACAGACTCCTTCCAGGGCAACCACAACGAGAGCTCTTGCTCGACCCCCCCCCCCCGGCCCCACTGACTGCTGCCCCTCAGCGCGTGGACCCCGCACTGTGGCCCCTCGGTGTGGCCCCTGACTGCAGCGCGCGTGAGTACTGCAGAGCGAAGCGCGTCCTCCCAGTGGCAGCCGCCCCTGCCCTCTTGGCCTTGCCGTAGCTCAGTAGCAATAACAGCTACAGGCCTCTATTCCTGCCTCTACTCCTCCCGCTGCAGAAAAACGTCCCTGCGTGGCTTCCTCAGACCTCTGCTCTGCTGCCGGAGCCCCTGCGAATCTCAGTATAAAGCCAAGAATCGTTGCAGCCATCCCGAGAGCTGCCTGGTCCGGCTCTCCGCTCCTTGCCCCGCCTGTGTGCGCCTGTCCTCGCCCCCGTGACCCCGCCTCCTCTAGAGGTCTTCTCTGACCACGGCTCCTCATTTTCTGTTAACTCCACTTTGTTTCCTGCACAGGAGACTTCCTATGCGGGCGAGGAATGCTACATTTAGAGCCCTCGCCCCCAACCTCGCCCCCAGCTGCAGCATCTACTTTATGGTGTGGGTGGATCACGTATCCCACTTTCTATCCCGGTAACCAGCACTCAGTAAACCCTCAATACTGAAATAATGAATGATTGTGCCAGTCAGACATTCTTCATGGCAACCCCGTGAGCTAGAAACCCCATTCTCCTTTTCAGTACTAGAAACGGAACCTCTGGTTGTGCGCATGCTCAACAAGTGCTATGTCACAGCCCTTTTTTAATTATTTGAAACAGGGTCCTGCTACATTGACCTCGAACTTGTGATCCTACTGCCTCAGCCTTCTGAGTAGCTAGGTTACCAGCATGTGCCATCACACCCAGCAACCAACTCCAGAATTAAGCCATGAATAGTAGGGAGATTCAAACCCAAGACATGACAGTACAGGGCTCTGTTCCCTTCTATGCCACACTGACCATCTTCCCGTAGAACCCCGAATACCATCTTGCATCCATCGCAGCTGGCTCTTGCTTCCCTTTCATGCCCAGAGAACAATGAACTCAAGGAATAAAAGGTCCTGAAGCGCAGACAACAAGAGTAAAACTTCCTCTACGAAAGACCCTGATCAAGGGCTGGGGATATAGCTCAGTGGCACAGTGTCTGCTTGGCAAGCTTGAGGTCACTAGTTCAATTCCTGGTACTACAAAATTAAAAAAAATTAAAGATTCTAATCAAGTCACAGACCCGAGTTTAACAAACTGATGGTACAAGCAAGATCTTTAAGTTGACAGCTTTATCTTCAAGTTTTTCTCTTCCTTAAACAGCAAAATTATGTAAAATAAATGTTCCCAACTATTTTGGTAAATTATAAGTCATATATCCAGCCTGTTTTGAGCTCTTATATATTTGCCATATGTCACTGCTATTTTCTTTTACATTACGTTTTCTTCTTCATCAGAAGATCTGGGATCATGTGGTTGATAAATACTTTTAGGAACCCAACTGATGCAAAATGCAGTCTGGCTTTCTGCGTATAATTTAATGTCAAGGTTCTCTTTTTGCTTTTTGTCAGTTTATTTTGGTAGTGCTGGGGCTCGGACACCAAGCCTTGCGCAGACCAGACAATTGCTTTACCATTGAGCTATAGATCAGCCTTTCATTTTTTCTTTTTTTGTGACGAAGTCTTGTTAAATTGCCTGGGTGAGCTGAGCTTGATGTTGTGACCCTCCTGCCTCAGCCTACCAGAGTACTGGGATTACAGGCGTATCCCACACCCAGATCTTTTTATTTGTTTGAACTTTGGGAGGCTGAGGCAGGAGGAAGACTGCAAATTCAAGTCCCACCTCAGTGACTCAGTGAGACCCTGCTCCTCAGACACACTGGGCATAGTGAGCAGCTCCCGATGGCTGGGGTGGGCTGTGAGATTCCGAGTGTGGACTAAGCCAAGGCTGCTGTGAAGCGGGTTCCAGGTGGAGATCTACAGGTGAGTAGGGCCGCCTGCCCCAAGGAGCAACTCTCCAATGAACGACATTAATAGTCCCCCACTGTGGTAGCCATAGAAGATGAAAACACAGAGAACCAATAGGGGAAAGAAGAGAGTGAACATTGCCGTACGTCATCAATTCTCCTTCATGGGGGAAGGGAAGGTCAAGGGTTTCCCTTGACCCTGAAGGCAGTGTCACAGAATGAATGAGGCACGTTGTATTCTTGAATTCTCCCCCAACCATACCTCCTCAATAATATCCATGGCTCCCTACTTTTTCTGTGACTGAGAGCCACCACTGCAGGCTTTTTGAAGGTCCTTTGGGACATCTCTTAAAATTCTGCTCCCACATAGAACTGTTTTGTTGGCATCTCGTCACAGGGAGAGACGCAAGAGGAGGTGGTTTGTGCCACAAACGGTGGTTGATACGGACTGAAATGGACTTGTAGTGGACCACGTACATTCCAAGCTCAGTATTTTATATGGATCATAACCCATTTTACAGATGAGTTCCTTTTGTTTGTTTTCACTGTATCGTTCAAGACAGGGTCTCATTTTGTAGTGCAGGCTAGTCTTGAACTGAGGCAGTCCTCCTGCCTTGGTCGCCCAAGCACTGACTGGGATGACAGACACCTGGATAAGATGAGAACTCATAAGCACAGAGAAGTCACACAGAAATGCCTACACAGGGCTTTGGCAAAGCCATCTGACTTCAATACCCACACCCGGCCAGGCTGCCATGTCTTCTTCTGCGGCTGGCATGCTGTTTTCAGCTTTGCTTGTGATAACACAAAACTAGAAATAATGCTCAGCGGGGAAGTGATTAGATAGCTCATCAAAGTAGAAAAATGTCACAATGTGTAATGTATCATAATTGACTTAGTGTCCATTGCAGATGAACAGGTAAGCAAAACATTGTCTATCTATATGATGGAGAATTATTCGGCCTTCAAAGGAAGAAATTCTGGGACTAACTAGGATGTAGCTCATGCTGGCCTGGAATGTCCAAGGCCCGTTCTATATTTTGAGAGTGGCCTTGAACTTGCGATGCTCCTGCCTCAGCCCCTCCCATAACTGGGACTGTACCACTCCGTATCTATATACTTTTTATTTTTTATTTTTTAATTTTATTTTATTTATTACTTGTTTGCTTGTTGTGTTTGTTTGTTTCTTTATTTATTTATTTTGTGGCTGGCTCAGCCTGCCCTGGGGGTGGGGTTGGCGCAGCATGTGGTGCCGGGGATCGAACCGCAGTCCCTGCAGTTGCCTGAGCTTTCCTAAGCAGGCGCTTTAGACCACTGAACCATCTCGCCGGCCCTCTATATACTTTTTAATGCCCGGCCCTTTCCTAGGAGACTGAGCCTTGCAGGATGGAGTCAGAGTTGTTGGCGCACCTCGCAATTCCAGCACCACCCATGAGCCTAGCGCATGGCAGATGCTAACCAAATGGATTCTAGAAATATCACAGCAGTGGTCAGAGTTGGGTTTTTTAGGATCTTAGTTTTCAAGTGGCAAAATACACATAACACACAACCGATCATTTTAACCACTTAAGAACATATACTTCCATGGTATTAATTGCATTTACAATGTAGAGCCACCCTCTCTTCTATCTAGTACTATGGCACTGTCATCATGCTAAAAAGAAGACCTTGTACCCTTTGAGCAAGGGGTCCTGACTCCCCAGTCAGCCCCAAGCCCTGGAAACCACCAATCTTCTTTCTCTCTCCATGGATTTGCCTGCTCTGGACATTTCAGGTAAGTGGAACCGGGACTCCGTGGCCTCTTGCCACTGGACTCAGACACAGCATAAGGTTTTCAGTGTATCTGTGTTGCAGCACGGATCTATGGCTTGAGAGTTTTCATTTGTTTCTTTAGTGTGAGCTGCTAGAGCCTGCTAGTACCAGCTCTAGAGAGCAGAACAGTTGTTAAATATACAGGAATTTTGGGAGCCTGTCATTTAACCACTGGTAGTTTCAAATTGGCCATCACGGAAAATTTACCCCACAGATCCAGGCAGATGCTACAAATAAATAGAGGGGGCACACTCCTAGCTGTAAAGTACCCAGTTTCCATCAGCACCCCCTAAAAGATGCTCCAGATAAACACATTCTGGATCAAATGCGCCTTCCTTCTGTCATCCTCCTCCTCTGTCTCTTCCTCTTCTGTGTGTGTGTGTGTGCGCGCGCGCGCGTGTGTGTGTGTGTGTGTATGTGTGCGTGCGCACGCACGCACTGAGACAGGCTCATGCTGGACTTGAATTTGGAATCCTCCTGCCTCAGCTTCCCAGAGCTCTGATATTACAGGCATGTGCTGTAAGAGGTCCCCAAGGGCCCACCTTCTAAGCATACTTCCTGATCTAAGGCAACTGATCTCCAAGACCAGCTCCTGAGTGACACCTACTTTCCAGTAGTGCAAGGGAGGCCACAGCTCCAGAGTGCAGGAAGATTTGGTTGAGTTCTTTGTCCTGAGCCACTGAGGTTGGTAGGTGGGCTCCAGGCACTCCATTGGTGGAGGGATGTCAAGGCTGGGTTCCTTGCCTCATGGCGGAGAAGGGGGCGGCAGAACGCTTTGTCTGAGTGGCATAGCTAAGCAGCTTCCAGACCAGCCAAGGTCAGCAGCGCAGGAGAACTGTCAGAGATACAAATTTTCCAGACCTTGGGCATCAGACCTTCTGTAGGCGGGGCCCAGCTGGCTGTGCTGTCCTCTGCTCTGTGGGGTTCTGAGGCTCTGTTTGGTTGAGAACCTGCAGTCGGTGCATCCTGAAGTGCCATCAGCCGGGCTGCCATCGAGCTGTGCCACCCACCATTTTCAAGGCCTGGCAAGCCCAGCCACCTAGGCCAGCTCAGGTCGGGCCTCATGTTTATTCCACCAGACATAGTGCTGCTTGAACATGATGACCAGGGACTTGGAACAAGGGCTTTAATACCAAAGACAGCCAGACTAAGCCTCAGCTCCATCAGGCTGTGTGACCTAGGGCCAGCACCTTAACTACTTGGGACATCTAGTTTCTCCTCCATAACATTGGACAATAGTCTTACCTCCTCCCTGGGTTGGCTGTCAAGGTAACAGGAGAGCACATACATCAGGTGGCTTTCAGCAAGGGCAGTGAGGGCACCAGAAGCACTGAATGAGAATGAACAGACTTTTCAGTAAATGATCCAAGGATCAAAAAACAACCATGAGCAGAAAAATCAAGTTGGACTTACCCTATATCTTATTTAAAAAGTTAACCCAACATGCACCAAAGACCTCAACTGACAAACACTTAGAAGAGGGCTGAAGATGTAGCTCGCTGGTAGAGTGCTGGCCCAGTGTATCCAAGAGCCTGGGTTCAATCCTCAGCACTGCAACAAACAAACACACAAGACACACAGAAGAAAATACTGTAAGGCTTCAACTCATGGCTGCTTCTGCCCACTGACAATGTAGTTCCCAAACAAAAGTGTCCAACAAATTTTTGTTTCTGTGTACAAAGTCCACACCAGTGACAAACATAACCATAGCCATCTTCACAACCACACACACACACACACACACACACACACACACACACACAAAAGGAACCGTCTTCCCCAAAATTATAAAACAAATGAAGTTTGTGAACCAAGGTACCAATGCGTAGCTTCCTGACACTGGGTTTGACAGTGATTATTTTGACTACGACAACAGAAGCGTAGATCGCGGGACTGGAGACCCGGCTCACTGGTTGAGCACTCTGGTGTGTGTGAGACCCTGGGTTCATTCTCCAGCACAAAACAAAAAACCAAAAACCTCTACAAGTAACACAGATAGAGTGGGACATAACCCGTCACTAGAATGGCTGAGGCAGGAGGATCACAGATTTGTAGCCATTCTTTTTTTTTAAGAGAATAAAAAATAATCTTAAAATGTTAGAACCAGTAAAGACTATGGAAAGGAGCAGTTAATGCTTTTTTTTCTTCTCTCTTTTTAATGTCTTATAACTTTCCCCCTCAATTTTGCATGCATATATCTGGTAAGCAACTAATTTGAAGATGACACTATGCAATAAAGCAAATATTGTCAAATTCATATTATTTTGTTTAGTGAAATTTGGTATCATTTCTAATTTTTTATTGTCATTATTTTTATTCTCTTTAAAAAATAAAATGTAATAAGCAATACAGAATTTCACTGAGCAAAATGATACAAATTCAATAATGTTTATTATACCACATATTGTTGTCTTCAAATTAGTTGTTCAGGTTGAAACATAAGCATGCAAAATGGGTCAAAAAATATAAAAATTTTAAAAAGAGAGAAAAAAGGGCTGGCGAGATGGTTCAGCAGTCTACAGCGCCTGCTTAGGCAAGCTTAGGCAATCGCAGGGGCAATGGTTCGATCCCCAGCACCACATGCCGCGCCAGCCTCACTCCCAGGGTAGGCTGAGCCAGCCATAATAGTTAAAAAAAAAAAAAGAGAGAGAGAGAGAGAAAAAAAAATTAAGCATTAACTGCTTTCAGTACACCAGCAGAAAATGGCAGTACAATTATCTAGGCTAGCCTGTGTATATGCACATATATTTCTTTTTTTTTTTTTCTTTTGTCTTTTTGAGACAGGGTCTCGCTATGCAGTTCAGGCTGGCTCTGAGCTCACTTTTGTAGCCCAGGATGGTCTCGAACTCACACCGATCCTCCTGCTTCAACCTCCCAAGTGCCGGGATTACAGTTGTGCACCACCATGCCTGGCTACACATATCTTTCTTTCTTTCTTTCTTTCTTTCTTTCTTTCTTTCTTTCTTTCTTCCTTTCTTTCTTTCTTTTCTCCTTTCCCTCATCCTAGTTGTTCCTTCACTTTGAACAGTTTCTTTTCCTTTCACAGTATCTATTGTGGCTTTTGGATTTTATTTACTTTTTCAGTTTCTCACACTAGGGAGATAATACGATGTTTATACATGCGAGTCTGATTTATTTCACTTATGAGTGTGATCTCTAGTTGAACCCATTTACCTAAAAAAGCCTTGACTTTCTCATTTTTATAGATAAGTAATACTCAATTTGTAAAATATCACATATTTTTTAACCATTCCTCAGTTGATGGGCATTTGGGTTGTTGCCAAGATTTAGCTGTGATGAAGTGCACTGCTATAAACATGGGTGCACATATATCGCTATGGCATGATGTTTTCAGTTCTTCTGGAAAAATATCCAGGAGGAAAACAGCTAAGTTGAATGGCACCTCTAATCCTACATGTTTTAGGAGTTTCCACAGTGATTTCCACAGTGGTTACACCAGTCTACACTCTCACCAACAGTAAAGAAATGTTCCTCTTTCCCCACAGCGCCTTCGGCATTTGTTGCCTCTTGATGATAGGCATTCTTTTTGGGGTGAGATGGAATTTCAGTGTTGTTTTAATTTTCATTTCTCAAATGACCAACAATGTTGAACGTTTTTTCATATATTTATTTGCCATTTGTGTTTCTTTGTCTGAGAAGTGTATATTCATCTAAGATGCCCATTTTTTTATTGGATCTTTTAATTTTGAGGGCCTGATTTTTAAAATTCTTTGTATGTTCTACACAGAAGTCCTTCGAGGGACAGTTGGCTAAAAGTTTTTCACATTTAATGTTTTCCTTTTTGCTTTGCTGGTGGCTTCCTTTAACATGTAGAAACTTTTTGAAAAGATGAGATCTCAGTCGTTCATTCTTTAAAGTATTTCCCCTGCTGCCTACCCTTATATCTTCAGTATTTCTACCTACTTTCTCCTCCAGTAGATTTAGTGTTTCTGCTTTAATATTTAATTCTTTGATTCATTTTGTCTTTGTAGTTTAGTGCATGATGATAAACTTGGATCTAGTTTTAGCCTTCAGCATGTGGAAAGTCAGTTTTTCTGGCACCATTTATTAAAGAAGCTATCTTTTTTCCAGTGAACATGTTTGGTGGCCCTTTTGTCAAAATGCATTTGTAGTTGTGTCTGCATCTTCTAATCTGTTCCACTGATCCTCAGATTTTTTTTTTTGCCAGTACCATACTGATTTTATCACAGTAGATTTTTAGTATAATTTCAAGTCATGGATTATGATGCCTCCTGCCTTTCCTTTGTTGCCCAGGATTGATTTTACTATTCTAGGTCTCTTCTGGTTCCAGATGAATTTTAAAAATATTTCCTTTAGATCTGTGAGAGATACTAATGATATTTTAATTGGTATTACTTTGACTCTGTATCACAATTTTGGGAGTATAACCATTTTCACAATGTTGGTTCTTCCTATCCACAAGCAAGGAATATCTTTCCGTTTTCTGAAATCCTCTTCTGTCTCTGTTTTCAGAATACTTCAATTTTCACTATAAAGATCCTTTACTTTGTTAGATTTTTTCTGAAGCATTTCATTTTTTGAGGATGTTATTGCAAAAGATATGGTTTCCCTAATTTCTCTGTGTGTGTTTGTTGTTTGTGTACAGAAAGGCTATTGATTTTTGAGTGTTGACTTCGTATCCCACTATGCTACTGAATTTGGTTACTAAGCTACAAGTCCCTTGGTGGAGTTTGGTGGCCTTCTATGTAGAGTAGCATGTCATTGAGGCCATTCCGCATTTTACACATGGCCAGCTAGTGGGAGGGGAATAGAAGATAGGTGAATAGGGAGTAGGAGATCTGGAGCAATGGAAATAAAAGAGTTGAAGGAGGAAGATGGTGACAATGGAGCTTTCTCAAAGGGATCAAGATTTGGAATCAGAAAGGGAGGGGTAGGAGAGTGAAACAAAAGGATTAAGGTATGTAACATATATACACCAACTCCCTCCAGGTATTGGTAATCATGATGTACAATATCCATTAAAGCACTTGCAAGCAGGTGCAAGGGCCGGGGACTTGATCCCTGAGCCTGCCGTGTTGGCCCCTCCCCTGGGGCACACTGAGCCAGCAATTGAGACTGGATGTGGTGTTGTGCCCATAATCCCAGCTCTTGGGAGGTGTCAACAGGCAAATCACTACAAGTCTGATCTAGTAGTGAAACCCTGCATACCCTCTAGACCCTTCCCTAAAATTATAAAAAAAAAAAAAAAAAAATGTACAATATCCAAATAAAAAGCTTTTGTGCATCAAAAGATCACAATGAACAGGGCTAGAATCGAGCCATGGAATGAGAGAAAGCATTTGCCAAGCCTGTATCTGATAAGGGTTCAATGTCCAAATCCATAAAGACCTATACCTCAACCACAAAACCCAGCCCAATTTAAAGGGCTTGAATGGACAACTGCCCCCCCCAAAAAAAGCAGTACAAGGAGCCAAAGGCACACTGAAATGTTGCTCAATATTGGGAAAAGAACAAGAGACCATTTCCCAGCCACTAGGATGGCTGTCATCAAAGGGAAAGAAGCATCTGCTGATGACACACGGAGATATTAGAACCCTTTTCGATGGCTAGTGGGAATACAAAATGACATAGTTACTCCCCATTGTGTCGTGTCAGCCCCGCCACAGGATGCACTGAGATGACCACTGAGACTGGACTGGTAGTGCACAGCTACCATCCAAGCACTTGGGAGGCTGAAAGGAGGAGGATCATTACGAGTCCAACCTGTGTAGAGAGACCCTGTAGACCCTATATTGAATACAAATAAAATAAAATAAAATGGTATAGTTACTGTGGAACACAGGATGGCAGTTCCTCAATGGTTTCATTTTAGGAAGCAATTGCCCTTCTGGGTATATATCCCAAAAGAAGTGAACTATAAGAACACAGACATTTCTCTATAGGGTCATGTTCATTTCAGCATTATTCCCAATAACTACAAGACCAAAGCCATCCACACCTCCATCAATGGGTGAATGAGAAAACTCTGGAATACCCGCACAGTAGATATTAACCTTGAAAACAGAATGGAATTCTGGGCATGCGCATCCATGGTGCACCACTTGCCAAGCATGTGTGAGACCCTGGGTTCCTTCTCTGACCCAGAAGAGATAATCCTGACACACACTACCACATAGATGAGCCTAGAGGGAATTGTGCTGAGGAAGCCAGACACAAAAGGACAAGTGCCATGTGAACCCACTTAGGCACAGCTGCTAGCGTGGTCAAACTCATCCACATCCTAGAGACGGAAAGTGGAGTAATGGTGTTTCCAGAAACTGTGAGATAGGGAGAAATGGGGAGCTAGTATTTTACAAGTATAGAGTTCTGGAGATGGAAGATAAAGACGGGTACACAGCAATGCCAATGTCCTTCATGCTGCCGAACTGTATGATAAAAATGTTATGCATATTTCATAATGCCAAATATAAAACAAATCCCCACTTCAGGCTCCTTTTCAAGGTAACCCAGCCTATAAAGCTGTTGTTCCCAAAGTATAAAAGAAGTAAACTGAGACTCAATATGGCCAATATTGGAAAAGACAAATGTCTTTTCCAATTCCCCAATAGGGATGATCATTAGTCCTTGCCTCTCAGGGTTATTAAGAGAAGTAAATCACCTGGCAAGTGCAAGGTCATGAGTTCAAACCCTGGTCCAGCAAAAAAAAAAAGAAAGGAGAAGTGAATCAAGTAACAGGGCATGCAGACCCCCTGGGCCTAGGCAGAGTGTCACCTATGAAGATGTAAGGGAGACAGATGGGCTGGTATCAGCTGAATCATGACTCAACATTGTCAGTTTCATATGGCTCAACCTCATAGACATGGTTATTCCCTAAGCCACACAGTGGGAGCGAAGATACCCCCTTTGGTGTTTTCCGTATGCTTTTGTATGGAGATATTTCAATATAAACATTGTTATGAAAAGATTAGGAGCCAGCCATGATGACATGTGTCTGTAGTTCCAGCTACTGAGGAGGCTGAGGCAGGAGTAGGAGCTACTGAGGGGGCTTAGCTTGAGCCCAAGAGTTTGAGGCCAGAGTGGGAAATACAGCAAGGACTTCATCTCAAAAACAAACAAATAAATTGGGAGCTGTGGAAGGGCATGGAGAGGCAGCAGCCTCACGTCACCCTTTTATTGAGTAGGAACAAAGGCCCTGAGGTGGGAAGAAGTTGAGCGCTGGCTTCAGGCCTTTTTAATTATATGACCTTGGGCTGATCGTGTGCCATTTGGGGGCCTCGGTCTTCTTGTCTGACTGGGTGAACATAACACCACCTTTGCAGACTGGGCCCACAGTGAACACGAAAACAGAAAGTAGGGCTGTGCCAGCTTTGAGGCCCTGTTAGTAGACAAACGAAACAGTGCTACCCGCCTGCGGGCTCGGCCATCTTGCCCCACGCTGGGCCCCTACCCAAGCCCAGTCTTGCCCTGAATGGGGTTTCAAGTGTTTATGAAGTCAATGTGATTTCTCATGCGTGTTTTCTATAAATTCCCAAGCAGGACAAATTCCTCATATTTCTGAAATGAACACTTTCTATGCCAGAGCACAGCTACTGTTTGGTGAAATATGGAAGATGAGGCAAAAGTTAATAAGAGTAGCAACATTTTGTATTTAGATCTCTGTCTTTGTACCTGGGATTGAATCCAGAGCCTTTACACTGAGCTCCATCCCCAGAGTCCCCAGATCTCTCTCTCTCTCTCTCTCTCTCTCTCTCTCTCTCTGTCTCTCTCTCTCCCCCCCTCTTTCTCATTATTCTGAGGCAAGTGTTCCCTAAGTTGCCCAGGCTAGCCTGGAACCCGTGATCCTCCTGCCTCAGCTTCCTAGAGTACTGGGATGACAGACAGATGCACGCTGCTGTACCTGGCTCTTCCTTAGCTTAAAAGAGTTGATCTAGGTTTCCATCCATTTACTTACACAGCCCTTCTGCTGCTCCTGCCTTTGAGACCCAAGACCTTTCTCAGGACTGATAGGGACGGGCATCAGTCTTGGGTATTGCTCTTGCCTGTGAGGCTGTGAGGACAGGACCCATCTGGCTCTCAGGGCTGTCCCCTCAAACAGCCGGGGTTTCTATACGGGAACGAGAAGGTCGTCGGAAGGAGACAGATGGTTCTGCCTGTGTCCCAGATGACATTTCCAGATGTGAAACAAGTCTCTTCCCATGGTAACAAGAAATAGCACAGTCTGAAGGGGTGAGTTGGTGAGAGTGGAGCCTGCGTGTCCTGCTCAAGTGCGCAGGGAACCGGACAAGAGGGGCAAAGTGCCAGGGTTGGACGGATGCAGAACAGATGTAAGGAGAGGCAAATGCAGTCAGGACTGTGGAAGATCTGGAGATGAGTCACCTGTAGTGTGCGTGGCCCACCTACAGGGGGCACCACTGAGTCCAGCCTCAGCTCCTGCGGGCTCCTGACAGCCAAGTACCCTATTTTATAAGAAGACATTGGAAAGCTGTTTATTTTTTAAAATGTGAATTCTCCCAATTTAAATTTTTTGGCATCCACTTTAAATTTTAAAAAATTACTATACAACCAACATTTTATCAGCCCAACGTACATTTTAAGTGACCAAAATTGTTGCTTCTATTACATGCAGATAACTGAGTCTCAATTCTGAACCAAATATACAGTCATCCCCTGCATAATGATTTTGGGACAAGGATGGAGCTCATTATGATAGGGGCTCCATAAGGTGATATCACCTAGCAGGTGCTTTAGTTTGTGTAAGTCAACTCTATGACATCTTCACAGCTAGGGAGCTGTTTTTCAGAATGTGTCCTTGTTGTTAAGTGATGTGTGATTGTACTTCTACGTGGTGTTGAGATCTAAAACAAGGACATCTTCCTTCACATAGAGTACCACTGGAATGGGACCCTCCTGGAGTTGTGCAGTGCCCAATCTGCCCCGCTGTGCATGGCAACCCTGATAACTTTTGAAGTCATTACTCCTTTCCCCCAGTCCAACTTAATAGAAATGCCAGTTCCCAATGATTCAATTCTCTATGCAAAAAAAAAAATCACTCACCTGTCTTTGGTACAAGAGCTACGCAGCAAGGCCACTGAAGGACGTTCTCTCCATCTTGATCAGACTTGCTCTTCTCTCTAGGGTGGTGAAGTTCCGTCGCACAGGTGAGAGCGCAAGGTCAGAGGACGACACGGCTTCAGGAGAGCATGAGGTCCAGATCGAAGGGGTCCGAGTGGGCCTAGAAGCTGTTGAGCTGGATGATGGAGCAGCTGTGCCCAAGGAGTTTGCCAATCCCACTGATGGTGAGAGAGCCCTGCAGGGAACCACAAGCCTGGGCCCTGGTCAGAGGCCCCCAGGGCCAGGGTTGCCTCCCCAGGCAGCACTCTTGGGATGTTCTTGTGAAGGACAAGCTGGGAGAACCCAGAGGGCCCAGGTGTAAGGCTGGAAGTGTGGGCTGGGCCACAGGCTCACTTCAGCAGGCAAGGTGACCTTACAGTCGCTGATAGTCAGCATGAGGGCGTAACACTCGGCCTGCCTTAGGACAGTGGGGAGGGCGATGCCAGTGTTGGTATGGATAGGTGTGATGGTGATGATAAAATAGTGGTGGGGATTGTGAGGGTGGATGGAGGGGTGGTGATGGCGGGGGTGGGGTGGGACCGGTGATGATAATGGTGGCGGCAATGGTGGTAGTGATGATGGATATGGTGGGGGGGGGATAGTGGTGGTGATGGTGATGATAGTTGTGGTGATGGTGGTGGTGGTGATGATGGTGGTTGTGGCGGTCAAGGTGATGGTGGTGGAGGTGACAATGATGGTGATGATGGTGATGATCGTGGGGGTGGGGTGGGGCTGATGCTGATAATGCTGGTGGTGCTGGTGGTAGTGATGGCGGTGGTGGTGATGAGGGAGGTGGTGGCAGTGGTGATAGTGGTGGTGATAATGGTGATGGTGGTGGTGGTGATGCTGCGGTAGTGGCGATGGTGATGATTACGATGGTGGTAAAAATGACAGCAGTACAATAATGATGGTGAGGATGATTTGGTTATGATGATAGGGGCAATGATAACGATGACAGGGCACGGAAGCAGCTGATACTGGCTGAGGCTCAGTTCTGTGCCAGGCTGTGTCCTACGCATGTTACGTGTATTACCCACTTAATCTCCACACAGTTTTAAACGGAGCGCCAGCCATCATTTTTCCTCTTCTGCAGATAAGGAAACTACAGTACACTGCTAGTATGACAAAACACTAGATAACACTTTGAAGAACACTATGATCGTCTAAGAGGCTCCTCACTGAAACTTCAAAGTGATGATGGCTCCCAGCAGGAACTGGTCAGATCCCCAGACGCTGCTCTTGGAAGGGACACCCAACCTCCTCCTTTAGGGTTTTTATTTTTTAATTAACTTTTTCTTTTGGAATCTTTTGAGAGGTAGGAAAAGATGTGTCAGTCAGCTTCCTGTTACTATAATAAAACAACTGAGACAATAAAGATTTAAAAAGGAAGGGTATGTTTTGGGCTCACAGTTCTGGAGGTTCCGGTCCATAAGCGGTGGGCCCTCTCATTTTTGGCCAATGTCAGCACATCAGGGAGGAGCACATGGTAGCAAAAGCTGTTCACTTCTTGGCAGCTGGGAACGGAAATAAAGAGAAGGAAAGGGGTTAGGAACCACTATTCTCTTCGAGGATATGCCCCTAATAAGCTAATTTCCTCCAAACTTTAAGAAGTTCTACACCTTTTGACAGAGCTACAGCTAGAGACCAAGTCTTTAACAGGTAGGTCTTTGGCAGAAGTTTCTGATTCAAAGCATAGCAGAATAAGGCTGGGCATGGTGGTGGACACCTGTAATCCCAGCACTCAGCAGGCTGAGGTGGGAGGCTTGTTATGAGTTGAAAGCCAGCCTGCGCTGCATAGTGAGTTTAAACCTTTCTGCCTGAAGTACACAGCAAGACCCTATCTCAAAAAAAAAAAAAAAACACAAAACATCATAGCAGAATACAGAAGGTTTCCACCTACTGTCTACTCTCCCTAAGGTAAACATCTTGCCTAGTCACGGCACATTTGTCAAACCTAAGAAATCAACGCTGTACTCAGACACACCCTGGGACCTGTAGTCAGACTCAATTCTCATGTCGCCAGCTCTTCCACACACATTGTTCCAGGATGCAATCCCGTGTGTCACCTGATGCTTAATCTTCGCTTAATCATCAAAATGCGTATTAACTTACAAACTATGCTTTGTTTTCATGAGCACAAAATAACTGTTTTTGGTGAGCGTTCAGACATTATAGGAATGTCCGAAGTAGAAAAGTGAGTCTCGTTCTCCCAGATGACTCTGTCAATGGTCTGTAGAATGTCCGTTCCATCTTTGTGTCTCAGGTATGTGTGTACGCGCACATGTGCGCGCGCGTGTGCACACACACACACACGCACACACATGCACACACACCCCACTGACATCTAATTTTATCGCAGAGACAGCTCTTCTGGCTCATACCTCTCCACCACTTGCGTTTTCCGCTTAGCAATACAACGTAGGCATCTTTCTGTCACAATGTACGTAGAGTCTTGCTTTGAAAAAAAAGCATTTGGACTGGGAATGGGGCTGACTGAAACAGCACTCTCATTGCATGCACAAGACCCCAGCCCTGGCAAAGCGAAACACAAAACAAAAATATGAAAAAACATATGTTTTTCCTGATTATGGAAATAATAATTCTGAAAGAAAAAAAAGGCCAAGGAGATAACTCAGTGGCGTAAGCCCCCGTCTGGCAAGTGCAAGGTCCTGAGTTTGATCCCTGGTCAAATAAATAAATAACAAAAAAAGTAAAATATCCATGTCATCCTTCCTCTCCTCCACCCACAGGCAACAAAAATAAGACTATAATTGAAAATCACATACTTTATGCATATGTAAATACACTTTTCCAAAAATAAACCATATTATTTTATTATCTATCTCACTTTGTTTTAAAAATTAATACATTTGTTATGTGTATCGTTTTGTTTTTTTGCAGTACCAGGGATTGAACTCAGGACCTTGTGCTTGCGAGGCAAGCGCTTGTTCTACTGAGCTAACTCCCTGCTGGCTGTGTATGTTTCTACACTTGTCCATTGTTTTTAACAGTTGGGTCATATTTTGTAATGACCCAACATGGTAGACCTGGCAGGCATGTCGCGTTTTCGGGTTATCTTGGTCACATTGGTCGTCACTGAGGCTTGACAGTTGAAAGGAAGAAAGGTTTATTTTAGTTCCCAGTTCTTAGAGGTTTCATTTCAGTCCAGAGTCTGCCTGCTCCAAGGCAGCGTAGCTTGGTGGAGCAGAGTGGCGAGGGACAGCTACTAGTGTCCGGGTACCAGGGAAGCAGAGCTGGAAGGGAGGCCTTTCAGGCCACGCCCAGTGACGCACTGGCTCCCTCTAGGTTCAATCTCCCAACGTCACGTTTATTTTATTTTATTTATTTTTGGTCTTTTTGAGACAGGGTCTCACTATGCAGCTCAGGCTGGCCTTGAGCTCACTTTTGTAGCCCAGGCTGGTCTCGAACTCACATCGATCCTCCTGCCTCAGCCTCCCAAGTGCTGGGATTACAGGCGTGCACCACCACGCCTGGCCCAACGTCACATTGAGCCAGAAGCTCCTCCAGGAGCCAGTCCTCTGATGAGTATCACACCCCGTGATCCAGTGACCTCGAAAAGCCCCTCCCATGACCCCCGTGAGCCTTTGGGGGGAGTGTCCACATATGAACGTAACACCAGTTTTCTCTGCTGCAGGTAATGTCACAGCGGCAAAGTATTGCTTCACAGTTGCTGGGATGTTTCTCTAGGATAAATTCTAGAAGCAGCACATGCTGCAGTGATTTAATCCGGCTGGGGACCACTCCAGGCACCCCCTTTCTCTAGGCTGGGACGAACGCTGGTGTATCGATCCTCTCTTTCCCTCCCTCTTTCTCCTTCCCAGATACTTTCATGGTGGAAGATGCGGTGGAAGCCATCGGGTTTGGAAAATTTCAGTGGAAGCTGTCTGTTCTCACTGGCTTGGCTTGGGCAAGTATTTCTGGGGGTACGGTGGCCTTCCATTCACCTCCAAGAACACCTCTACCTGCTGCTGCTGTTCAGCTGGGCTCCTGTGGTTTACGAGGAGGGGTGCTGCTGTCTTTCTCCACGTAGAATCCTTGCCTGCGTTCCAGTGGACGGTTTATTTGGGGTAATGAGTAGTAATAATCCAGGTCTGTGCTTGGAGAAAAGTGGGCGTGGCTGGTGACTGTCCCACAGATAGAATAGACGCTTCCAGATGATTAAGTGGTTCTCAGCCCTGAGGGCTCAACACTATTATGACATTATGATACCAGCTGCAGAACTCTCCCTAGAAAAATACGCACACAAGAAAATCTTGCCACCTGTGTTGGGGGGCGGAGCTCAGTGGGAGAGTGCCTGCCTAGCGTGTGCAAAGATCTAGGTTCAATCCCTGGAACCTCTAAATAAATAAATAGGTTGGGTACAGTGGCACACATCTGTGATCCCAGCACTCAGGAGGCTGAGGCAGGAGAATCACTACAAGCTGGAGGCCAGTCTGGGCTACAAAGTGAGTTCAAGACCAGCCTGAACTACACAGTCACAAACAAGCAAACAAGTGGTTTAGGGGCCGGCGAGATGGTTCAGTGGTCTAAAGCGCCTGCTTAGGAGGGCTCAGGCAACTGCGGGGACTGCAGTTCGATCCCCGGCACCACATGCTGCGCCAGCGCCACCACCAGGGCAGGCTGAGCCAGCCACAAAATGAATAAATAAAAAAACAAACAAACACAACAAGCAAACAAACAAATAAATAAATAAATAAAATTAAAAAAAAAAAAAAACAAGTGGTTTAAATTTTACCCTCTACTAAAAGGTGAAACCCTTATACAGCTGTGGTAAATAGCACAGCTAGACCCTTCATCCAGCTGAAATTGATTTTCATCAGTGGCGCGAGACAGCCGTTCAACTACACATTTGTCCAAGTGGGTCATCAATTTCCCCTCATCAATTCTCTCATTAATTTATCCCCTGCCATGTTCCCATGGTGGTATGGGTCTGCTTTTAAGCTCGCATTTCTTATTCTTCTGTCTGGCTAGTCCTGTAAAGTCGAAGATATTTAATTACTGGGGCTTCCTGGTATGTTTTAATATATGAAAAGGTCATGCTTGTTAAATATACTGATTATTAGTTCTACATGAACAAATGACCTACGAAACAGAGACAAACTGGTCTTTAATTGCACCAAAGAGGAAGATCATTGTCTTTCGATTTTCTGAGAGAATGTTTTGCTCAGACTTTTGGAATACAATGTTTTCCCACTTCTTTGGGCAGGGCCTGGGTTTTTTTAAAATATGGGAAAACACAAGGAGCACTAGGTGTTCATTTGTCGGTTCTCGCATGGCACAACTACTTGGGCTCCCTGGGTTTGGCTGTCGGGTGACCCAGGTGCTGTTAAGTGTTTGCTGCATGCTCTCTGGGATTGGGGCTTGGCCAGCCGTCCCTGCACCGGACAGCAGCCTGGCCTCATGGTGTCCCCTTCCCTCTGCAGATGGCCGATGCCATGGAGATGATGATCCTGAGCATCCTCGCCCCGCAGCTGCACTGCGAGTGGCAGCTGCCCAGCTGGCAGGTGGCACTGCTGACCTCGGTAGGTGACTCTTCCTGCTTAGGCACAACTCAGGTGTCCTCGGGGGTCTGGAGGGCTGCCCCCCTCTTGCTGCAGCCGAGAGCTCAGGGGACAAGAATCAAGCGCTGGTTGGAAACGCCAGGACCTCCGCTTCCTGTCCGTCTCAGCTGCCCCACAGGTTATGGTAGCAGCCGGCTCTGCCCAGGGCTCCAACTCCGTGAGGGGCTGCAGGGTCCTCTGAACTGCTGAGCGCTTGCAGGCCAGCTGGACACATCTCTTAAACTTTACAAGCCTCCCTTTTCCCAAACTGAAAAAAAAAAAAAAAGAGAGAGAGAGATGCCAACTTCCTTCCTCCGTGGTAGGCATTAGATAAGTTACAGTAGAGCTGCTCCTAAGCGGAGTAGGGCCAAACCCTCAGCTGCTGTTGGAGGAGTCAGCCAGCAAGCATGGAGAAGGGAGGACTGCGGCAGTCCTCCTCAGGACTGTGAGCTGGCCAGACAGAAGTAGACTAGTGATAGTTGTAGAAGCTACTATTTAGACGAAAGCTGTGCAAAGGGTGAGAGCCCCACTGGATACAATATGTGTGTAGTTGTCTGCACTCTGCCCTTCGATCCTCCAGTCCTGTGATGTTGTACTATGATCCGTATATCCAGAGCCTAGCACATAGCAAGGGTGGAGGAGATACTCCTTTCTCCTGATCCTGGCTGCCACTGACACCTCCCAGAGAGGAGCTTCAGGGCTCTCTTGGGATACCAGAAATCAAACCCAGCTCTAGCTTTGAGCTACATCCCCGGGTTGCTAAATTTGCCCCGGTGGGAACTTATATTCCTCCTGCCTCAGCCTCCTGCAGTGCTTGGATTGCAAGCGTGTACCACTACTGCCAGCTGGGTCTGGGTTTCTGCAAAAGAGGGACTTTCTGCGCTCTTGTCATTGCTTTATTGCAAGCACATTTTGTGCTGGGAGTGTAGCTCAGGAGTACAGAACTTTTCTACCATGTGCAAAGCACTGGGTTTGATACCAAATACTATAAAACAAAGAAGCAAAACTCTCACAATTTACTGAGCAATTACTATGTGTCAGGCTCTGGGCTAAAGGTTTTGCATAACTAAGCTGATAGCCCTCTCAATATTGTGAAAAGAATATGATTATTAGTCCCATTTCTTATTTTTTAAAATTGTTTTTATATATTTAATACAGTGTCTATAGGGTCTCACTATGTATATCAGACTCATAGTGATCCTCCTGTTTTCAGCCTCCCAAGAAATGGAATTACAGGCCTGTGCCACCGTGCCCACTCTCAGTCACTGTCTCAGCACCCCCAAGGGGTGGACCCCACATGCCATATCGTGCCAGGGATTGAACCCCAAGGTGCTTTAATCCACTGAGCTATTTGGCCAGCCCATTAGTCCCATTTCTACAGATGAGGAAACTAAGGGTTAGAGATGTTTAGTGACAGATCTGCTCTGGGTCACAAGGCCTAATTTAATCCAGAACTGGAGGATCCCAAGCCCCTGTTCCCAGCCACTAGTCTGGGTTACTTGTGGTATGAAGTGCAGACCTGTGGGCTTGGTGGAGCCAGGATCCCACACTAGGCTTCCTGTGGGGGAGTTAGCGGGGCACTGCAAGAGTTTGTCCAAGGAGGTAAGGAGGATGTGATATGTACATCACTGCCACCATAGGGACTGCTGGAGTAGGGGGCAAGGATGCAGCGCTTGCCTAGCATGAGTGCCATCATGGGTCCAGTCCCCAGCATGATGATGATGATGATGATGATGATGATGATGATGGCGATGATAATGATGGTAATGATGATGATGATGGTGATGATGATGATGATGATGATGATGATGAATGGCTGCTCTGCAGGGCCCAAATCTCTTCTTAAGGTGAAAATGTGTTTGGCTGGGGCTGGGGCCGAGGTATTTAACTCTTCGAGATGCATATTACTAAGGCCTCTTGACAGTGATCCTCAGAGACTTTTGTTCTAACTCATCCAGGAAGGGATTAAGTAAAACCCGTGTGGCTTCCAGGACTCTGACGTGCTCTTTTTAACTTTATTTATGTTATGGCCGGCTCGGCCTGCCCTGGGGGTGGGGCTGGTGCAGCATGTGGTGCCGGGGGTCAAACCATGGTCCCTGCAGTTGCCTAAGCTTACCTAAGCAGATGCTTTAGACCACTGAGCTATCTCATGGGTCCTGGCGTGCTTTTAAGTTGACATGAATTTGTGGGGGAGGACTGGGATTGTAGTTCAGCAGTGGGGTGGTTTTGCCTTGGGTCTGACTCCCAACACTGGAAAAATAAATAAATAAATAAATAAAATTGGAAATTAAAACAAGTGGGGCCGGGGAGATAGCTCCGTGGCACCAGTGCCTGCCTGACAAGTGCAAGGTCGTGAGTTTGAACCCTGGTCCCGCCAAAAAAAAAAAAAAGAAAGAAAGAAACAAGTAAATTGCAGATTATATTGTTTCTAGTGCACATCAATATTAAATTTAAATAAAATCATACTTCTAAAACTGCATCCAATGGAATTGAAATACTTACCTGGCACTCACCATAGTTTGTTTAAAAATACCATGAATTCCCAGACATAGCGCTGCACCCCTGTCATGTACCCCATGGGCACTCTGGGAGGCTGAGGCAGGAGGATGGCAAGTTGAAACCCAACCGAGACAATTTAGCAAGGCCTTGTCTCAAAATAAAAATTAAAAAAAAAAAAAATGAGTGGAGATGCAGCTCAGTGTGAAGGCTCTGGATTCAAGCCTTGGTCCTGGGAAAAAATGTCAGGCCCATACTCTTCAGAAGTTTTAAATCTTGCATTGTGTTACTTTCTCCTGAAACTAGGCATTTCCATTCCATTTCTTTCTGTAATTTTAATTTCATTTCATGTTTGATTATGCTGGAAAATATCACATTCATCACAAAATCTACAAATTAAATTATTATTTCTAATTTTCTGCAATGAGGCTCCTCTAATGATTAAAACGTTTCTCCAGCACTGTTATCATTGTAATTTTTAGTAGTACACGATAGATCAATACATGATAAATATTAATTTTGACAAGTAACTATTAAACAATAAGTACATTTGTGCAGGGAATGAGCCCCCTAATCAGTGAAATGGAATTTTTTCCAAAATATTTCATGCATTCTTGGACGATTACTTATTACTCAAGTGAAATGGAATTCAGCACCAATTCTATTTCTCTGTCACTTTTACTTACTGGATATAAATATGAAATGCTTTGTTTACATTAACAAAGAAGATTTTGGAGCCAGCCATATTGGTTCAAGCCTGTAAGCCCACCACCGGGAAGCTGAGGCAAGAAAACCACCACAAGTCTGAGGCCAGCTTAGGCTACAGAGTGAGTGCAAGGCCAAACCTGAACTATATAGTGAGACCTTATCTCAAAAAAGACCAAAAGAGGCTGGAGAGATAGCTCAGTAGAATAAGCACTTGCCTGGCAAGCTCAAGGTCCTGAGTTAATCCCTGGTGCCACGCACACATAAAAAAAAGGTATTTATTAGAGGCTGGGGAGATAGCTCAGGGGCACAAGTGCCTGCCTGGCAAGTGCAAGGTCCTGAGTTCAATCCCCAGTTCTGCAAAAAAATAAAATAAAACAACTTCCAAGTTATATGTCAAATGAATTTGAGCACGAATCTGTCTGGATGGGCTGGCGACCCCTTCCAACCTCACCACCCCAAGGGCACTCCCTCTTAAAGTTGTGCACTGTCCTGGTCAGAGAAGATGACCCCTCGGACAGAGGAGGGCCATTTCCTTAGCCAAGGATATTCGAGAAGCTGCCCTCTCCTGTTGGAACCTACAAACAAAGCTCCCAGGTTAGGTGCCAAAAATCACACCATTCTCTGTTTCCTAAAAAATTATTTGTAGTGCTATAATTTCTGAGCACCTGCTTAGGTTATCCTTCAGTTTTGTTAGAAGTAAAAATTAAAGGAGCCTGGGACCCAGGGACATAGCTCAGTGGCACAGCTTCTGCCTGGCAAGCTTGAAGTCATGAGTTAGATTCCTAGTACCAATGAAAACTAGAAATGGGGAACCGGGGGCAGGTCTGTCATTTCAGTTACTCTGGAGGCAAAGGTGGGAGGACGGCAAGTCAGAGGCCAGCCTGAGTGATGGAGTGAGACCTGGTCTCAAAATAAAAAATAAAAAGAGTTGGAGGGGAAGGAAAGGGAAGGAAAAAAGGAAAAAAGATGAATCATGTATATGAACTAACTCCACACAAGGAATGTAAATGTTATGGACCACAACCAAACGCCAATAAAAATAATTTTTAAAAAAGAGGGAGAGGAGCCGGAAAGTATATTCTTGTCCTTGGACTGTCCCTTCTTTCTCTTTTTCTTGGCTGGCATAGGAGAGACAGCTTTTCCCCAGCATGCCCCCTGGCATGCCATTTCCCTTCCGGCCGGCCGACCATGGATGAACTCCTCCACAACCATGAGCCAAAATAAACCTGGCCCTCTTTTAAAAATTAGGGCCGCGGATTGGTGGTATAGTGTTGGCTAGCTGTACGTTAGGTCCTGAGTTCACAAACAAAGTAACGAGGACAGTCATAATAATATTGAGACTCAATGACTTGAAAAGGGTTTGTGGGGCTGGTGATGGCTCAGCAGTCTAAAGCGCCTGCGTCGGAAAGTTTCGGCCACCGCAGGGACCGCGGCTCGATGCCAGGCACCGCATGCTGCACCAGCCCCACCCCCAGGGCAGGCTGAGTCAGCCATAACACAAACAAATAAATGAGGTTTAAGAAAATAAAATAAATTTTTTAAAAAAAGAAAAGGGTTTGTGCATCTTCTCACAACACCCTGAGGAGCTTATGTGGCAAAGCAAAAAGTTTTGAGGTACTCTGATAACTGACAAAGAGATCCCTGAAGGAGGGAGAGAAAGTGTCAAGAGCCAGGCCAGAGCCCTAGCCTGGTCCTGGGAAAGGGTCCTCAGGAAGCTGAGGGCTTGGAAATTAATTCTTTTAAGATAACCCTTATCTTGCTTTTTCTGTGGAGTGCCCTGGGCCCAGCAGGCCCTCTTTTTTTAATTTTGTTTTTGCTGTGCTGGGGATGAAACTCAAGGCTTTACACACACTAAGAAGAGTTCTCCTGCTAAGCGTCCTCCAGCCCAGGCCCAGGTTGGCCCTCCTTATCAGCAGGCTCTGAATTCATTGATTCGACCGATCACAAACGGAAGATGTTAAGAGAAAAGATATATGTCTGTACTCAACTTATGCAGACAATTTCTTTTTGTCTTTATTCCCTAAATAATACAGGATAAAACTATTTACATAACACTGACATTCTAGTAGGAATTATGGGTCTTCTAGAGATGATTTAAAATGTACAGGAAGATGTATAATGGGAGGTCAGGAATATAGCCCAGTGCCATAAGCATTTGCCTGGCAGGCACAAGGTCCCAAGTTCGATCCCCAATACAAATAAGTAAGTAAGTAAGTAAGCAAGTAAGTAGATAGATAGATAGATAGATAGATAGATAGATAGATAGATAGATAGATGCTAACCTGGCTTACATAAGCATCCCAAGCATCCTCAGATCTGGTGTCTACAGGGGTCCTGAAACTCCTCGCCTTAGAGATGAAAGAACAGATCCCAGATGTGGCCACCTGCCTTAGGGCCCTCCAAGAGAAGCACTCCAGGGAGAGCGGGAACTGAGGCAGTGTCCTCCCCTCATGGCTCTGCCTCCCGGTTCCCTACCTGGAAAATTAGGATCTAACAGCACCACCGTGTGGGGCTTCATGAGGACCAAGGAAGATGTGTGCAGAAAACCTTTGGCTCTTGGGGCGGTTACAGCCCAGTTTCAGGATCCTGACAGCTTGTCTGGGTTTGACTTGTCACTTGTCGCCTCTTGGGGACACTGAACAGGCTCTTAGCCTGTGTAAGCCTCAGCTTCACCTCCATTTAATGCAAACACCACCGGCTCAGCTAATCTGAGGATTAATGAAGCGACCACCACTTCACCTGGCGCAGTGAGCAACCTGTGAGCAGCCCATCTGCCCCCAGCCCGCCTTGTGCTGGCCTTGAACACGAGGCCTTGTGAACGGCAGGCAAGTGCCCTAGAGTGGCATCTCTTACTTGTGCTTTGCATTTCCTCCCATGCCCATCCTCCCACCTTCCAAAATACCTCCTGACCCTTGTTCTTTTCTTTTTCCTCCCTGCCTCCTTTCCTTCCTTTCTTCTTTTTCTCTCTAGTACTATGGGTTGCACGTAGGCCCCTTTCACTGAGCTATATCCCAAATCCTTTTGTTAGTTTATTATCACATTTTTTAATATTTTGAGACAGCGTCTTGCTAAGTTGCCCAGATGGGACTCAAACTTTCCACCCTCCTGGCTCAGCTGCCCAAGGGCTGGGATTATAGACATTTACCATCACACCTGGCCACTGGTCTTCTCTTAGCACTAGGACAAGATGTTTCTTTGTTGTAGTACAAAGCTGGTTAAAAACGTAGCTGTGAAGTCGGACTGCCTACTTCCAGTCCAGGTTGTACGTCTTGGTATCTGTCCTTTTCTAAGTCATAATTCCCTAATCTTGGAAATAGGGATAATGACAAGACCCACCCCATGTGACCACTGGGGGGTGGGCTCAAGTGACAACCTGCAGCACCTAGAATAGTGTTCGCACTGTGGCAGGTCACAGAGAACACCGGTTCATCAGTGTTGCTGGGGTGGATGCCACAGGTCTGACTCACTGTTCCTGCTTCCTTGCTATGGGCCACTGTCTAACAGAAACTGTTCCCGCCCACAGGTGGTCTTTGTAGGCATGATGTCCAGCTCCACTCTCTGGGGAAACATCTCCGACCAGTACGGCAGGAAGACGGTAAGGCGACCTCTTCTATGTGCCCATGCTCTGGGTTCTCACCATGCTGCTGCCTCAGGGAGCAAGACCTTGGTTGCTATAGCAACTGGGAGGCTGACTGAGAGGTGATGTTGGAGGACTGCGAGGATAGCACACTCCAAGGCCACCTCGGGTTCTTCCCATTGTGGGGCCCAACTGTGTGCACTTCAGAATGTAGATGACACTGTTGGTGCCAGTCACGGGTTCTAGACATCCGCCATTCCCCTCCATGAGGCTGGGGGCAGGCAAGGGATGGAAGGTGACAATCCCAACAGGACTTCCACTGGCCTCAACACCTGAATAAGTTATTTATGTTTGGATCTTTCTCTCAGGATCTGCTTTTAGTGGGGAGCCCCTGACATAACAGGAACTAGGTTGGCAAATAGGAAGAAAGTCATTTCCAGGCCTAGGATTCAGTTAGGCCCTTCCACTTTCACCCATCTGTCACCTTCACAGCTTGACGTGGTACCCGTTGTATGTCACATCGCTGTTGTTTTGCTTGGTGGCTTTTGGGTCTTTGATCCTTTCGGCCTAGAAAGCTACTGTCCTCCTGACTGTGCACCTGGGCCGCACAAACACGAAGAGCTCTAAATTGTCGTTCTGTCACCACGCATGTTCTGCAGTTAGGCTCTCCGGCTGCCTCGCCATTTTCTTTCTGGGACTGTTCCCATCCGCCTGCACTTGCTCCAGAGGTGGGGCAGTAGGGGAATGTGCGCCTGAAATCAGGAAGACGGAGTTCAGCCTCACCTTGCCACTCTCGACCGTGAGACCCTGTGCACATGTTTTGATCCCTGAGCATCAGTTTCCTCCCAACCCTCACTGGAGGGTAACGGAATGTGTCAGGGTGACTTGCTCTATACAGTGCCAAGCACAGGGATGGGGACACAGGTCATGTGGGAGCTGGAACAGCAAGTGCAGTGTTGCTCTCAAGTCCTAGTTGGCATCGATGCCATTGGTCAGGAGACCACACTTCTGCGAACTAATTGTTCAGACTACATTCCTAGAGCTACGTAAGGTCCAGACATCTAAACACATTTATAGTTCTGTTAGGAATGAAGAAGAGAGATGGAATGCTGGGAAGGTAACAGACAATCCTCACTACAACTAGATTGTCATTGTTTGGAAATACAGGCCAGCCAGATAGCTCAGCAGAATAAAACCCTTGCTTAAGTAGGTGCAGGGCCTGGGGTTCGATCCCTGGTGTGCCGTGCTGGCCCTGCCCCCAGGGTGCACTGAGACTTGGTGTGGTGGCTCGTGCCTTTAATCCCAGTGTTTGGGTGGCTGAAAACAGAAAGATCACTATGAGTCCAATCTGTGTAGTGAGACCCTGTACTAAATACATAAGAAAGAAAGAAAGAAAGAAAGAAAGAAAGAAAGAAAGAAAGAAAGAAAGAAAGAAAGAAAGAAAAACAGACATTAGTACCTTGTGTATCAGGCATTACCCCAAACATGATTCATGTAGTGTTCATTAAATCCCCAAAACAACCATTGAAGTATGTACTATAATGGCATATCCCTAATCCAAGAAGCCAAAAGCCAAAATGCCCCAAAATCTGGAAATACAATTTTTTTGAGATAGGATCTTTCTATGCAGCTCAGGCTATCATTGAACTTATGATCCTCCTGTCTCAGCCTCTTGATTGCTATAATTATAGGTATTCACCATCACAACCCATTTATAATACACATTTTTAAGTGCTAATATGATACTAGAAACATTTTGGAGCATTTCAGATTTGAAATTTTTGAATTAAAGATAACCAGTAAGTTCTGTGCAAATATTTCAATATCTGAAAAAAAAAAAAAAGAAACCCCTCTGTTCCCAAGCCTTTTGCATAAGAGACCAGAATAATCTCTCTGACTTTTAGCAGAGAAAGCTGAAGCACCGAGGAAGGATCTCTTGCCCAAGAGCATAGAGTTTGCATGTCATAGAGCCAAATCTTGCTCTGAGTTCAGATCCTTGTCTTCGTCATGACTCTAGTAGCTTCAGTCTGTAGGTGCTTGATACATTTATGTTGCCTCATGGTGCACACCTGTCATCCCAGCGCTCAAAAGGCTGAGGCAGGAGATTCACTGCGAGTTTGACGTCATCCTTGGCTACATAGTGAGTCCAAAGTCAAAGTCAGCCTGATCTACACAGCAAGAACCTGTCTCAAGGGGACAAGAAGAAAAATTCATATATATTTTTGCTGGGAGTCTGAGGTGAATTGGCACTAAGAGTTCAGCTAACCAGTTGGGCATTTTACTGAAATTTTGTGAACAGTAGGCACATTTGGCAACAAGGGGGAGGGGAACCCTTGGTGACTTTGAGTTGTCACTTCTAGGAGGAGGGCTGTACTGGCAACTACTGGGTAGACACCAGGGATCCAGCACAGGACCCCCCAGGGCACACACAGGGCACTGACTCAGGCCCAGATGGGCGTAAACATGCAGATGAGGCCTAGTGGGGATTTATTTCCATACTTACCTAAGCGACCGATGTTGACAAGGGAAGTGATGACGGATGACCGCGCAAAGCACCAGCTTGAACCACCTTGCTTGGGTTCAGGTCTCAGCGTCTCCACTTCCATGCTTCTAGGCTGCGAGACCCTGACCAAATTACTCAAGCTCTCTGGTGCCATTGTGCCCATCTGTAAGTGGGTCAACAGCAGAGGGGTGTCGTGAGGAGTAAGCAGCCTGGTACCAGAAGCTCTCGGTACAGAGAAGTAGCGTCATAAATGTCCACTATTGCAGAGGGGGTGGGGCACACCCTCAATCCCAGCCTCTCGGGAGGCAGAGGCAGGAGGACGGCAAGTGCGAGCCCAGCCTGGACAGGTTAGTGAGATCCTGTTTCAAAATGAAATAAAAAGGTACTGAGAATGTAGCTTGTGGTTGAGCCCCCTTGGGCTCAATTTCCAGTATCATAAATGGATCAATACATAGCTATCCATTATTAATCCTATTGCTCGCCGTGCTTCTTGTACCCGCTAATGGCCAGGCAGCCTTAAAATAAAGGTGCATCCGCCTTTAGAGGCGTTGTCTTTCACCCTGACCTTGGCTGCTAGGAGTCTGAGCTGAATTAGCACCCAGAATTCAGCTGATCAGTTGGGCATTCATCCACCCCAAACTGAAGAGCTGCAGGGGCCTGTCCCTAGGGTGTCCTGCCTGACCACCTGGCAGAACTCCAGACCCTACATGGAGCTAGGGTGACCAGAAGGAGAGGAAGGAGAAGAGAGAGGGCACTCCAGGTTGCAGGGCTCCTCCCCCTCAGCATGGAATCCTGGCACAGCGTCCAGGAGCAAGGACCAGGGTGTAATTAGAAAGCTTCCGCGGAGCTCCTCCAGGAGCCAGGCCTGCTGGGCAGCGGCCAGCACTGGCAGCCAGAGAATCTCCCAATCTGCCCTGGCCCAGCTGGCAGGCTCCAAAAAGGTGTCTGCTACCGACTTTGCTGGGCAGTCTCCCAGGGATAAGGTTTAGGGAGCTACTGTGGTTCCTACAGAGGTTTCTATAGCTTGGGATGTGGCAGCCATGGAAAGGGGATGAAGTGGTCTTGATGTCAGGGAGACCCAGGTGTATGTCTTAGGGCTCCCTTGTTGCATGAGTTGGTTTTTTGGTTTTGTTTTTGGTTCCAGAAATCAAACTCAGGACCTTGAGCTTGCCAGGCAGGCACTATAACACTGAGCTATACCCCAGCTTAAGGCTCCCTTGTTGACCAAGATAACCTAGGGCAAGTTCTGTCGCTTCTCTGTTTCCCCATCTACAAAACAGAAGTTGATAAGAGGGGTATAAAATATTGTGGGAGAGGCTGGAGAGATAGCTCTGTGATCTAAGTGCCTGCCTGGAAAATGCAAAGACCCAAGTTCCATCCTGGGTACCACATGCCATGCCACAGCTGGAAATCCAGGTGTGTAGTGCCAGCCACTGAAACTGGGCATGGTGGCACATGTCGGTAACCCCAGTGCTGGCGAGGCTGAGACAGGAGGAGGATCACTACAAGTCTGAGCTGTGTAGGAAGACCTTGTACCAAATACATAAGAGAGAGAGAGAGAGAGAGAGAGAGAGAGAGAGAGAGAGAGAGAGAGAGAGAGAGTGTTAGAGATATATGTCTGCTGATGCATGGTTAGAACATGACATATGATAACTTATTGTTTAGGACTCAAAGGGAAAAAATACTTCAGAATATGGCCTTGGCAGATCACTAGCTAACTGAAAAGCAGGGCATTTTGATGCATGCATGCGATTCCAGCAGAGACAGGAGGACGTCCTCAAGTTGCATCAGCCCGCTGTCTAGCAAGTTTAAGGCCTACACCACATAAATAAGACTCTATCTCAAAAAATGCAAAAGTGAAAGCAAAAAGCTCTTAGATCTATGGTTTCTTTAATGAGAAAAACGAAGTACTCAGCAGGCAGTAGGACTGAGTCCTACTGAGGGTTCTTGAGTCCTCCCGGCCTGTGGATGTTGTCCTTGTCATTGAGAGACTGGGGAACACCGTAGCACACAGGTGGCATGTGTCACCAGGCTTCCTAGGGTACAGTTTGCAAACCAGAAACACACAGCCACATAGGTTCCTCACCTACATTTGGGGGTCCTAGGGATTAAAACCAGGGCCGCAAACATACCAAGCACATGTTATACCACTCAATGTAACTCCAGCCCTGGGTTTTCCTTATCCTTTCCTTTATGGGATTTTGAATCAGTTGTCTACATTTCAAAAGATGATGTATTTTGCATAAAAAGTGCTGAGTATGGTTTTTCTAGAAAATTGAGTAATTACTTACCCAAGTGGGCCCTGCTTTCATTCATGGTAACTTTCTCTTTTTTTGCAGTACCAGGGATCAAACTTAGGACCTTGCTCTTGCCAGGCAGGCACTTATGCTACTGAGCTATCTCCCCAACCTCATTCATGGTAACTTTTAGCCAGAACTAAGTAGGGGCAGACGAGTCAGGTTGAGTTCTCTGCCATGACCCCTGCCCACCTGTCCTTGCTGTGTTAAACCTGCACAGTGTCCAACAGCCAGGCCAGGGCACGCTGAGACAGCCATTGAGACTGGGCGTGGTGGCACGTGCCTGGAATCCCAGCTCTTGGGAGACTGAACACAGGCGGATCACTACGAGTCCGATCTAGTAGTGAGACCCTATAGACTCTGTACTAAAATACACACACACACACACACACACACACACACACACACACACACACAAAGACCTGCACAGTGCTTTTGTACTCTTGGCCAGAGGTAATAGGGAGTCATGAAAGACCCTGGAGGAGGAGAGAAGCTTATTCAAAGTACAGCAGTCAGTACTAGAAACCCTGGCTCCAGGTTTGGCTCTGCCACTGGAGAATTTTGAGCAAACATCGACAACTTTAGCCATCACTATGCTCATCTGCAAACACAGTCCTGTTCTGTGCTCTGGTCTGGCACCTAGCAAACAATAGATACTCAATTCCTATATATTGTATGGTCGAAGGAAAGAATGGATAGTATGTATCCACACCTCTACTGCCAGACACAAAGCAGCTACATAATCCATGCAAATGAATGAATAATATGAATAATTATTAACATTCAAACAAATGAATGAATAATATGTATAATACCTCTAGTGCTTAGCACACAGTGGGGACTCACTATATGCCTAAGGAGAAAGTGAATGGATGAGTTTTATTAGCATCTCTGGTGCTAAGCTCATGGTAAGTGTTCAGTACAGCATCCTGAATAAATGATGTGGGAATGAATGAGTGGATAGTGTTTATCAGTGTCTGGCTTATAGCAGGTGCTCAATACACGCTGACCCAGTGAATTCTTCAATGAACTAATTCATGAATGCACAAAGTCTGAGTATCTATTTCTGTAGCCGGCATGGCAGGGCCAATGCATGTGAAAGGCTGGCAGGGAGGCAAGAGCAATCAGTCTATGAAGGGCAGACCGGCGGCAAGCAGAATGGCAGTTGCATTAAGGAGAAAGGCCCATGAGGCATTTCTGCAGAGTCCCAGGAAAGTTCCAGGTCAGTACTTACACATGGCTACTGAGCCCTCACCTTCTGGGCAGCCAAAAGCCTGGCATCTTCGAGCCAGCTGCAGTCTGTAGTGACCAAATGGGACAGACACGAGAAACTGTTTTGGGGGGGCCTGAGGTGCGAGAACAACGTGGCCCCCAGCAGCCTTTGCAGGATCTCAGCCTCAGCACCAGTCTTGGTTTCCTCTTCTCTTCCCATCTCCTCTTTTCCTGCTCTGTTTCTCTCTTCCCGTTTTCTCTGCTGTTAGTTATGGCTAATACCTGATTTAAGACACTTTGGGTTCCAAGGAAGAGAATCCCCATGAAAATTAGCTTAACCCCCACAGAAAAATTAGGTATATTGTGGCAGGAACCAATTTCAGTAATGGGTTTATGATATAGAAATGATGCTTTATTATTTTTGCTGCCTGTGCTTCTGCAGCTCCTGCCTACCTGTTCTTCCATTCCCGCCATTCCTTCCTAGCACTGGGCTTCAAACTGAGGGCCTCCCACAGGCGAGGCAAGCGCTGAGCGCCAGCTCTAGCTCTGGGCCCTGTTGGTAGCTTTCTCTAGCACGGGGACCCCGCTATCTGGAGAGGCTGAGAAGCCTCGTGACTCCGTGTTTTCCTCCTCTGCAGGGGCTGAAGATCAGCGTGCTCTGGACTCTGTACTACGGCATCCTCAGCGCTTTTGCACCTGTGTACAGCTGGATCCTGGTGCTGCGAGGCCTGGTGGGCTTTGGGATTGGAGGGGTCCCCCAGTCGTAAGTAAATACCCCACCTGTGGTGGTCCAGGCAGGCAGCCAGTCAGCTGCAGCCAGCCATCTGTATCTGTGGGTTGTGCATCCTTGGACTGAAAAATACTTGGGTGTGTAAGGGTGGGGGGAAATCTTGTATTTGCATCAAGCGCAATGGCCTTTTTTCCTTATCATTATTCTCTAAATAATACAATATAATAGCGTTTTACAAAACAGTGACTTAGCATCATAAGTGAGCTAGGGATGGTTTGAAGTATACAGGAGAATTTGGCAGAATCTATGCAAATGCAGTCCTATGGCGTATAAGGGATGGAAGCATCATCAGATTTTGGCCTCCTAGAGCTAATCTCTTGGGGCAGCAGAGGAATGGTTGCACATATGTTCCTGGCCTTGGGGATTACAGATGTGACGCCACAGCTTCAGGTATGCGGAGCTAAGCTACGGCAGGAGGGCAGCATCCTTATTGGTACTGTAGCGATGGACAACATTAACAACAATAGCTGGAAGACTGTCGAGTGAAATGATAAAAATAACAGACGTAGCATCGACTGGACATTTCACTTGGACACGGCAACCCAGGACATGTATCATGTTGTGTCTCCACAATCCGCATTTTTCAGTTGAGGAAACTGAGATTCAGAGAGAGCATTCCAAGCAATTTCATGTGTCAACTCAAGAATAAGAACTCCAGGCTTGTCTCCCTGCAACCTCCGTGTCCTTAGCCACCATGAATGCTACCTCCCATCCCTCTGACCCGTACAGCTCAAAACTGGGAATGGAATTCACTGTACATGAGCTAGGGTGGCTTTTTGTTGCTGCTATCACTTAAGGTCCTGGAAGGACCCAGGGTTGTGGGGAAAAGCCACTCTCTCCTCAGGGGTCAGGGAAGGCCTTTGTGCTGGGTCCTAAAGCAGGGATTGGCAAATGCTAGCACAGGGACTGACTCTGACCTGCTGACCAGGTTTGTAAATAAAGTTTTATTGGAACACAACACACCTTTCATTTACCTAGCATTGTATCTGTGGCTGTCTGTGTGCTACATTGGTGGAACAGAGAATTTATTACATGGCTCTTGTAGAGAAAAAAAGTGTATTGGATTCCCTCTCAGGAGAAAATAGTCAATATTTAGGGACTACATTGTGGCAGATGATGTCTTAAACAGCTTACTCTGATTATCTTGTTGAATTCCACACTTTGCCCAAATGTTATTAGTAACTTCATTTTATAGAGAAAGAGGAACGGGAAAAGAGGTGG